>CAWUFW010022376.1:0-97102 GCA_963921515.1 Calotriton arnoldi | reverse complement strand
TGTACTTCGTTCAGTTGCATGGTGGCAAACCCAAAACACTACCCCAGCACTACCCCCTATACTACCCAAACACCACTGCACTACCCTAAACCCTAAACCACTACCCCCAGCATGACCCCCTACACTACACAAACACCACTGCACTACCTTAAACCCTAAAACACTACCCCCAGCACGACCCCCTACACTACCCAAACACCACTGCACTACCCGAAACCCTAAAACACTACCCCAGCACGACTCCCTACACTACACAAATTCCACTGGACTACCCTAAACCCTAAAACACTACCCCCAGCATGACTCCCTACACTACCCAAACACCACTGCACTACACTAAACCCTAAATCTACCCCCAGCATGACCTCCCACACTACACAAACACCACTGCACTACCCTAACCCCTAAAACACTACCCCCAGCACGACCCCCTACACTACCCAAACACCACTGCCTACCCTAAACCCTAAAACACTAACCCCAGCATGACCCCCTACACTACCCAAACAGCACTGCACTACCCTATACCCTAAAAAACGACCCCCTACACTACACAAACACGACTGCACTACCCTAAACCCTAAAACACTACCCACAGCATGGCCCCCTACACTACACAAACACCACTGCACTACCCTAAACCCTAAAACACTACCCCCTACAGTACACAAACACCACTGCACTACCCTAAACCACCCTAAAACACTACCCCCTACACTACACAAACACCACTGCACTACCCTAAACCCCCTACACTATACAAACACCACTGCACTACTCTAAACCCTAAAACACTACCCCCAGCATGACCCCCTCACAGCACAAACACCACTGCCATACCCTAAACCCTAAAACACTACCCCCAGCATGAACCCCTACACTACCCAAACACCACTGCACTACCCTAAACCCTAAAACATTACCCCCAGCACGACCCCCTATACTACACAAACGCCACTGCACTACCCTAAACCCTAAAACACTACCCCCAGCACTATCCCCTACACTACCCAAACACCACTGCACTACCCTAAACCATAAAACACTATCCCCAGCATGACCCCTATACTACACAAACACCACTGCACTACCCTAAACCCGAAAACACTACCACCAGCATGACCCCCTACACTACTCAAACACCACTGCACTACCCTAAAACACTACCCCAGCATGACCCCTACACTACCCATACACCACTTCACTACCCTAAACCCTAAAACACTACCCCCAGCACGACCCCTACACTACTGCACTACCCTAAACCCTAAAACACTACCCCCAGCACGACCCCCTACTCTACCCAAACACCACTGCACTACCCTAAACCCTAAAACACTACCCCCAGCATGACCCCCTACACCACCCAAACACCACTGCACTACCCTAAATCCTAGAAAAGAAACCCCCACCCCATGCCCAATCCCCCTTACCTCTCACTCCTCGTGGTTCCTCTCTCCTCGTGGTTCCTGCTTCACGTCGTCTCTGAGGGGCGCTGCACGTCGTTGTGAGGAAACGGAACAGCCTGTTTCCTTACAACGACGTGGATCATCTACATGTTTTTTAGAATGCATGGTCATTTACCATACATACCTTTACAACAAAATTCATTGTAAAGGCATGCGTGGTAAATGACCATGCGTTCTAAAAAAATGCGTAGTAATGACTTTGCGATGTACAACGCATGCGTGGTAATGCATGCGTTGTAATGGTATCGCGAAGTAAAAAAGTCGCTGCAACGGCTGTTTACCGATCGAAGCTGGCCCCTGTTCTTCAGTGAGACGTTTATTTGATTAATTAGGAGGAAGGAATGTGGTTTTTTTACCGAAAAGTGCATTCCCAGCTGTTGTATTGTGAAAGTGTTCGCGTGGCATGGTTTCACTTCCGGTGAGAGAGTGAAAGAGTCTGTTTGGATCTAAAGGAGTTCTGTTGTTGGACAGGGCCGGCGCGAAACGTCATCAGAAAACATAGCTAATGGAAAGCGTCCTCCCTGAAGTGTGGAGCAGTGCCATGAGAGGTCAACGAGTGTGCGTCCCACCGCAGTATGACCGTACCGCGTGACCCATGTGCCGCCTCCAGGGTACGGGAGGCAGAAGCGGCATTGCAGGTCCTCTTGAAGACCGTTGTAGCACTAATTCTACATTTTGGTACTAGGGCATTTTAACTTCGTTGTTCCTACCAGATACAAAGAGAAGATCCTGTGTTATTCAGTTACCTTTTTTGTGGGTTGTAGTGCTTGTCACTTCGCTGCCCCGCCAGTGCACACGTCTGGGCACCCCACCTCGTGTGCCATCTGCAGGGCCTCTGCCCTCTGATCACTGGTTTTGGTTTCTGGAGTGGCAACATAAACAGTTGCTCCCAAAGGACTAGCCTGAACACTTAGGTGAATATCCCCTGCACCAGCATTCCACGGAAATTCTTTCCTAGCTCTCCCACGTCAACGAGGACGTCATAATAGCACGGCTCCGCTCGCGACACCGTATGACATCATCGGAGCCATAAGAGGACCTCGTCGGCGTGCTGACGTCAGTTCCACCCATTTTTTCCGTGCCACCGAGGCAAACAGGCGGACCGAGACATTTTCACATGTATACATAGTATAATAAATATATATATATTCACTGAAAAAACCATAGGTTTCAGGCACGTTATAGTTAGAAATTAGCATTTAAAAAACCTTAGAAATTCACTGAAAAAACCATAGGTTTCAGGCACGTTATAGTTAGAAATTAGCATTAAAAAACCTTAGAAATTCACTGAAAAAACCATAGGTTTCAGGGGCATTATAGTTAGTTGGACATTTCACTCGTACAAAACCATAGAAATTCCCCCGTTATAGTTAGTTCAGCTAACTATAACTCGTGCGCTCGCAATGCACTGCTGATGACGTCACATATTACATCACTCATGACATGGTCAGTGACATCACTCATGACATCACTGATGACATCTCAAATGACATCACTGATGACATCATCCTTGTGATAGAGTGGCAGACCTCCTCTCACCCTAATATAACCTTTGATACACACACTCAAAAATACAAACTGACATTTTCAAAACAATGGACATACCAAAACCAGTTACAACACACCTATTCAGTAATTCCAAGATCTACACACACATCCACTCATTCACCAACAGTCCCTATACAGTCACTCATACATGTACTCACTCATCATATGTACTCATACACCTATACATCCTGTTACACACCGCCACTCATCCTTAGAGTTACTCACACACATAGTCACACATGCAAACAAAGTATCAAACATCCATTTACTTGCATATACAGTTATACACACACTACCACACTTACTTCTACAGAAACTTACACATACTTACTCTCTTAAACAATCACTTATAGAAACACCTACTTATTTGTACAGGAACTCTTCCAATCTCTCACTTTCACATATACTCACTTATATACACCAATACTCACATATACTAGTTTAAAACATATGTAGTTACTCATAAAGACACTATTGAGACAGTCATTCACTCACTAACACACCCATACACACACTCATCCACCTATACAGTCCTGCACACATGCTGTCTTCAACACATACAAACAGTGAGTCACTCATTCATGCATCTATGCACTAAGTAATACCCCCACCGAACCATACAGGCACTCAGACACTCATACTGAAACTCAAAAAACCAACTAATAACCCATATAGACACTCATGTAGCTACTCACCAACCCATGCAGCCACTTATACACACAGTGAGAGACTGATACAGATATTTTCATATTTAAACATTACTCACTAACCCATGTATTCACTAAGATACACTTAATCAGTCAGTTATACAATCAATTTTACAAAACAAAATCATCCATTTAGACACTTATATACCCATTTATTCTTCCATCGACCTTGAGATATACATATATAAAACATATTTAATTTTCAGAAAAACACACATTCACTGGATGATGTCATCAGTGATGTCATTTGAGATGTCATCAGTGATGTCATGAGTGATGTCACTGACCATGTCATGAGTGATGTAATATGTGACGTCATCAGCAGTGCATTGCGAGCACGCGAGTTATAGTTAGCTGAACTAACTATAACGGGGGAATTTCTATGGTTTTGTAAGAGTGAAATGTCCAACTAACTATAATGCCCCTGAAACCTATGGTTTTTTCAGTGAATTTCTAAGGTTTTTTAAATGCTAATTTCTAACTATAACGTGCCTGAAACCTATGGCTTTTTCAGTGAATATATATATATATTCACTGAAAAAACCATAGGTTTTAGGGACAGTTATAGTTAGTTGGACATTGCACTCGTACAAAACCCGTGAAATTCCCCCGTTATAGTTAGTCCAGCTAACTATAACTCGCGCCCCCGCAATGCACTGCTGATGACGTCACATATTACATCACTCATGACATGGTCAGTGACATCACTGATGACATCACTGATGACATCCCTGATGACATCATCCAGTGACTGTGTGTTTCTGTAAAGTTTAAATATTTTTAATATATATAGGAAAAGACGTATTGAAGAATGAATGGGTGTGTAAGTGTCTGTATGGATGATTTAGTAGGTGCGTGACTGACTGTATAAGTGAGTGATTTAAGGTATCTTACTGAATGCATGGGTTAGTGACTAAACAGGGTGAAAGTCTGTATCCGTCTGTCTGTTGCTGTGTAAGTGGCTGCATGTGTTTGTGAATAGCTACATGAGTGTCTATATGAGTTATTGAATGCTTGTGTGAGTATCTGTATGGGTGCCTGAGTGTTTGTGTGGGAGGGTGTGTGCGACTCTGTGCATAGATGTGTGAGTGGGTGATTCACTGGGTGGATGGTTTCAAGAGTGCATCTGTGATAGACTGTATGGGTGGGTAAGTGTGTGTAAGAGTGTGTTAGTGAGTGAATGTATGTCCCAGTGGTACATGTGTGAGTAACTACATATGTGAAAGGCAGTATATATGTGTGTTGGAGTATATAAATAGCTATAAGCGAGAGTGAGTGATTGTGATAGTGGCTGTATGGATGAGTGTGTGCTTGTATCAGTGATTGTATAAGAGCGTAAGAATGTGCTAGTATTTGTATGAGTAAGTGAGCTGGTGTGTGTATAACTGTATAGGTGAGTAAATGGTAGTGTGTTAAATTATTTGCATGACTGACTAGGTGTGTGAGTACCTCTATGGATGAGTGGCGGTGTTTGAGTGTCTATATAGGAGTATGAGTGCATATGATAGTCCTGTACTGAGTGACCGTAAGTAGGAGTGACTGTACGGGTGAGTGAGTGGATGTGTGCGTAGACCTAAGAATCAGTGAGTGGGTATGTAGTTATTGGTGTTGGAGTGTCTATGGTTTTGCGAATGGCAGTCTGTAATTTAGAGTGGGTGTATCAAAGGTTATATTAGGGTGTGAGAAGATGCATGAAATTATCACGTGGATGATGTCATCAGTGATGTCATTTGAGATGTCATCAGTGATGTCATCAGTGATGTCACTGACCATGTCATGAGTGATGTAATATGTGACGTCATCAGCAGTGCATTGCGGGGCGCGAGTTATAGTTAGCTGGACTAACTATAACGGGGGAATTTCACGGGTTTTGTACGAGTGCAATGTCCAACTAACTATAACTGTCCCTAAAACCTATGGTTTTTTCAGTGAATTTCAAAGGTTTTTTAAATGCTAATTTGTAACTATAACATGTCTGAAACCTACGGTTTTTTCAGTGAATTTCAAAGGTTTTGTAAATGACAATTTTTAAATGTATTAATTGTTATATACATTTTTTTCATACTGATTTACTACATTTTCAGAAACAATTTTTTTTTACATATTTTATTTTTTAAATTACATTGTAATTACATTATACATTACATTACAAAAAATACTTTCTCAGAATGAATTACTTTAGTTTAAATACTTTGCACATAGGCAATAGAGTTTTAAGTACAGTAGTTACAGTTGTTGCAATGGGCAACACATTTTCAAACACAATGCAACATTCAGCTCAATGTGAATTTCTAGTTAAATGCAATTAGTTACTTTATGGATTACTTTTCTAACCACAGGACTGGATCCTAGATTCAGTCCTGGAACATCTCCTGTAAACAGTTGAGTAAAAGCGTTTTGGTTACAGTCGTGATTTTTAAGGAATATTATTGTACTTTAAAAGTTGACACTTAGAAACTTTTTCTCATAGAATCACCAATGTTATCCTATGGAAGGAAATTCACTTAGAAGGTAAAAACTGTTATCGTTACATTTTCTTACTCAGTGTTGCATCCTGGATCCAGCACTGGTGCATCTCCTGTAAACAGTTGAAAGAATGCGTTTAAGTCATACAGGCGATTTTTTAGGAATATTTGTAGTTTGTGAAAATCGACACTTTGAAACTTTTCTGCTGAAAACCACACAATGGATTCCTATGGAAGAAAATATAAGTTACTGGTAAGTACGGTTAAAATTACTTTTCAGGGTCAGTACTGGGCTAAAAGATGCAGCACTGGGTTCTCTCCTGATAACAGGTGAGTAAATTGGAATTCGTACTTTGGTTGATTTTAGAGGAATATTATAAAGTTCCAAAACTCCACACTTAGAAGAATTTCCAAGTGAAACCAGTCAATGTTAGCCTATGAAGGAAATTCAAGTTACTGGTAAGTACGGTTAAAATTACTTTTCAGGATTAGTACTGGGCTGAAAGATGCAGCACTGAGGTCTCTCCTGATAACAGGTGAGTAAATCGGAATTCGTATTTCGGCTGATTTTAGAGGAATATTTTAAAGTTCCAAAACTCCACACTTAGAAACTTTATCAACAAAAAGCAGGCAATGATATCCTATGGAAGGAAATTCAAGTTACTGGTAAGTACGGTTAAAATTACTTTTCAGGACCAGTACTGGGCTGAAAGATGCAGCACTGAGGTCTCTCCTTATAACAGGTGAGTAAATAGGAATTCGTATTTCGGATGATTTTAGAAGAATATTTGCACAATGGTGAAGGGAGGGGGCGGGGCCTGAGGTGACATCTGTGCAAACGCGCCCCGTGGCGCGTTTTAAGTTGGGGGATTAAGTCCCCTTGAATCCTGAGGGTCCCTAGGGGCCAACTAGCCCACCAGGAACCTCCAATATGCGCCAGGGGCTGCGTTGCAGAGACGTGTAGAGAGGCCACACCCCTTTTACACCTCTCTGCAACGCAGCTCTGTGGCACTTTCTGGATGTACCTGTTGGGCTAGTTGGCCCCCAGGGACCCTCAGGATTGAAGGGGATTTAATTCCCCATCTTAAAACGCGCCACGGGGCCTGTTTGCACACATGTCACCTGAAGCCCCGCCCTCCCTTCACCACTGTGCAAACGCGCCCCGTGGCGCGTTTTAAGTTGGGGAATTAAGTCCCCTTGAATCCTGAGGGTCCCCGGAGTCCAACTAGCCCACCATATACCTCCAAAAGCGCCACAGAGCTGCGTTGCAGAGAGGTGTAAAAGGGGCGTGGCCTCTGTACACCTCTCTGCAAGGCAGCCCCTGGCGCATACTGGAGGTTCCTGGTGGGCTAGTTGGACCCCAGGGACCCCCAGTATTCAAGGGGAATCGTCTCCCTCTGCAAACGCGCCAGGGGCGCGTTTGCAGAGTGGTGAAGGAAGGGGCGGGGCCTGCGGGCCCGATCGTTTCCCCCTGAAGGGGGCTGTGTGGCCCCCCCTTCCTTTTTCCTATTTTTAGGCCCTGGGGACCCCATCCCCCAGGGCCTTACCCCTTTTTTTTTTAAAAATAAAATAAAAAAAACGGGAAGGGGGCCGCGTGGCCCCCCTTCCCTGGGCCTGTATTGGCCCCGGGGACCCCATCCCCCGGGGCATGGCCTCTTTTTTTTTTATTTGGAGGGGGCTGCGTGGCCCCCCTCCTCAGGCCATTTAAGGCCCCGGGGACCCCATCCCCCGGGGCCGGCCTTGCACTTTTTTTTTTTTCCCTTTTTTTTCCTTTGGGGAGGGGGGCTGCGTGGCCCCCCTCCGTGGCCACTTATGGCCCCGGGGACCCCATCCCCGGGGCCTGGCCTCTCGTTGGGGACTGTGGGGGGTCCCCAAACCCCCACAGTCCCACCGGCTCCCGTGTCCTACGGGAGCCGGCATTGCTTTTACACATGGGGAGCAGCTAACATGCTGCTCCCCATGTGGAAAGCTAATCAGCTTTGGATATTGGAAGAGAGAGCAGGTTTCCTGCCTCTCTTCCAATATCCAAAGCAGTTTGCAATGACAGGACGGGAGCCGCGAGGCTCCCGTCCTGTCATTGTAAACAGCAGTGTCCCGGGGGTAGGCACCCGGGACACTGCAGGAGCCGGCCCTGGGGGTGGCGGTCCCCAGGGCCACCACAGGCTCCAGGAGGGGGCCGCGCGGCCCCCTCCTTACATTTTGAAAGCCCCAGGGAGGTGGTGGTCCCCGGGGCTTGGGGGTCCAAAACGGACCCCCATTGTAATTTTCTTAGTGCCCCGGGGAGGTGGTGGTCCCGGGCGTGTGGGGGCTGGAGCCCCCCACACAGGTTTTTCAAAAATAAAAAAAGAAGTCCCGGGGAGGTGGCGGTCCCGGGGCTGCGGGAGGGCTCAGAGCCCTCCCGCACCATTATACATAAAGCCCCGGGGGTGGTGGTCCCCGGGGCTTGGGAGGCCCTTAGAGGCCCCCACACATAAAATTAACCCCCCCAGCATGCCCCCGGGACTTGGCCCACCCGGGGGCCAGTGCATCGAAGCGCGGGAGACCGCGCTTCGATTTCTCGGCAGGATTCGCGCACCCTGAGCGCATCCTGCCGATTTTTTTTTAAAACATTTTTTTTTTTTTTTGCCCAGGGGGTCCTTGTGGGACCCCCTGAGCAAACCTAGGGGGTCAGGGTGTTTCTACCCTGCCCCCTTTGTGCGCTTTACGCACTTGTTTCTGTCCCTCGGTTCTACCGAGGGACAAAATGGCTGCCAACATTTCCTGAATCGGAATGTTGACAGCCAGCTGACAGCCAATTAACATGCAGCTCGTGATTGGGACGGTGCGCGCAGGGTGCGCTGAGGGTACGCGGACCCTACTCGGCCATAGATATCACTATCTTTTTACTTTTGATTTTCTCAGCAACTACTGAACGGATTTACACCATTTAACAAAAAGGGTTCTTTCTGAACCAAGAACTACCTCTTTGCCAAATTTGGTGTAATTCCGTTCAGCAGTTCTGGCTGTAGCCGTGTCTAAAGTTTCCTATGGAAAATTGCATGGGGAAAACGCGTTTTGGGACCCCCCTTTTTTCTCGGCCCCTGCTTGACGAATCCCCCGAGACTTTCAGGGTAGGAGCGGACCGGAGCGGGCCATAAAGTTTGAAAATTTTGCGAAGATACGTCAACCGGCAAGAGAGTTATTTCAAATAGAATGTCGCGGATTTCCTATGGATAATAGGTTGTAACTATAACTATCTACTGGCGACCGCCAGTAGATAATATATATATATATGTATAAGATAACCTGCAGTACGCAATTTGTTGTATACGTCACCGAGTGTGAATGTGGCCTCAAATATGTGGGCAGTACCATATGCCCCCTAAGGAAATGCCTTCTTGAACACATACGGGCAGTACAACACAAAGATGCAAGCTATGCAATTGCCAAACATCATGTCCAGCAACACACAAGTAATTGGAAAAATCTAAGATACTATGGTGTGGCACATGTTCCCCCAAATGAAAGAGGAGGAGACAGAACCCAACAACTACGTAGACTAGAAAGCAATGATATAATCAGACTGCATACAAAAATTCCATTTGGGCTTAACGCAGATGAAGAACTGTATGTGCACCTATAACAAGGACGTAAATCTGAATAAACTATGACTGCACTACAAAATGTTCAAACCATGTAACAGCATATACATTTCCAAAGAGTAGATGCAGGGGTTTTTCCTCTTGCACAAAATGGCATGTCCATATAAATAGAACTGAGCGATGAGACAATGATGCTACCATGTGTTTGTCATATATGCACATATGTAAATATTAGCTATTACCTAGTGCTATTGTAATCACTTAGATAACAACGATAACTGCATATAGTTAAATTATAGCACGTAGTTTGAATAAGTACAAATGAATCACTTGTAACCACAAGAAGACAGAGGTCAAGGCACTCAGCCATATAGGAACATAAAACACAAAGTATAAGGAACATTACACATATCACACAAATAGGGTCACTATGATCCCATTAAAAGGCACTTAGCCTTTTGTAAAGCCTCAAAAGCAGAGCGGATAGAATCCTCTTCCATGGAGTGACATTTGTACACCTGATCTGGTAATATTATAAAAGCATATGTGACCTCTTGAAACAAACACAGGAATGTATGATACGATAGGAAGCAACACATCATTGCCAGTGTAAAATTGAAACATAGACACACACATCCAAATTAAAATCTTGTAACCAACAAGTAACCCTTTGCCTGTTCTGAGGGGAAATGTGCATTTATAATGTTTGTTAGCACCAATCAACACTGTATGTTTTCTTTGTAAAATGAGAAAAACTACATATCCCAGAATGCATCTTTAAATGCAAGACGGGCTACATGTATAAATAGAAACATAGTAAAAGGACTCACTGACCGTGAGCAAGACTTGGAGGAGTTGAAACACGTAGGTGTTCACTGAGTAAAAGATTTAAAAAGTGGATTATTCTATCAGAGACTGTAGTGCAGCATTTTCTTTCGCCGAATACTGAAAGTGGATGCCTGATATATATATATATATTCACTGAAAAAACCATAGGTTTTAGGGACAGTTATAGTTAGTTGGAGTTTTCACTCGTACAAAACCATAGAAATTCCCCCGTTATAGTTAGTTCAGCTAACTATAACTCGCGCCCCAGCAATGCACTGCTGATGACGTCACATATTACATCACTCATGACATGGTCAGTGACATCACTGATGACATCACTGATGACATCTCAAATGACATCACTGATGACATCATCCAGTGACTGTGTGTTTCTGTAAAGTTTAAATATGTTTAATATATATAGGGAAAGGCGTATTGAAGAATGAGTGGGTGTATAAGTGTCTGAATGGATGATTTAGTACGTGAGTGACTGACTCTACAAGTGAGTGATTAAATGTATCTTACTGAATGCATGGGTTAGTGACTAAACTGTGTGAATGTCTAAGTCCGTCTGTCTGTTGGTTTGTAAGCGGCTGCATGGCTTTCTGAATAGCTACATGAGTGTCTACATGGGTTATTGATTGATTGTCTGAGTATCTGTATGGGTGCCTGAGTGTTTGTGTGGGTGGGGTGTGTGTGACTCTGTGCATAGATGTGTGAGTTGGTGATTCACTGGGTGCATGGTTTCAAGAGTGCATCTGTGATGGACTGTATGGGTGGGTGAGTGTGTGTATGGGTGTGTTAGTGATTGAATGTATATCTCAGTGGTACATGTGTGAGTAACTACATATGTGAAAGGCAGTATATATGTGTGTTGGAGTATATAAATGGCTATAAGTGAGAGTGTGTGATTGTGAGAGTGGCTGTATGGATGAGTGTGTACTTGTATCAGTGATTGTATAAGAGTGTAAGAAGGTGCTAGTATTTGTATGAGTAAGTGAGCTGGTGTGTGTATAACTGTATAGGTGAGTAAATGGGTGTGTGATTAAGTTTTTGCATGACTGACTAGGTGTGTGAGTACCTCTATGGATGAGTGGCGGTGTGTGAGTGTTTATATAGGTGTATGAGTGCATATGATAGTCCTGTACTGAGTGACTAAGTATGAGTGACTGTACGGGTGAGTGAGTGGATGTGTGTGTAGACCTAAGAATCAGTGAGTGAGTATGTAGTTTTTGGTGTTGGAGTGTCTATGGTTTTGAGAATGGCAGTCTGTAATTTAGAGTGGGTGTATCAAAAGTTATATTAGGGTGTGAGAAGATGCATGAAATTATCACATGGATGATGTCATCAGTGATGTCATTTGAGATGTCATCAGTGATGTCATCAGTGATGTCACTGACCATGTCATGAGTGATGTAATATGTGACGTCATCAGCAGTGCATTGCGGGGCGCGAGTTATAGTTAGCTGAACTAACTATAACGGGGGAATTTCTATGGTTTTGTACGAGTGAAATGTCCAACTAACTATAACTGTCCCTAAAACCTATGGTTTTTTCAGTGAATTTCAAAGGTTTTTTAAATGCTAATTTCTAACTATAACGTGTCTGAAACCTATGGTTTTTTCAGTGAATTTCAAAGGTTTTTTAAATGCTAATTTCTAACTATAACGTGCCTGAAACCTATGATTTTTTAAGTGAATTTCAAAGGTTTTTTAAATGCTAGTTTCTAACTATGCCTACAGAAGTAGGACATGTGAAGAAAGAAGAAAAAACGCACAGAAAGAAGCAAAAGATGTGCAGAAAGAACCAACAGAGGAGCAGAAAGAGGCCTTGTTGCAAAATCATCCTGTGCCCACAACGTTTTCAGACGGGTACTGGTGGTAACTGACTCTGACTAACCAGAGCCAGTGCTATGCTAAAAGACACTTAGAATACAGTGAAAACACCTACATACACTAGGGAACACTATGCGTTGGGGTACCCCTGTGATTAGCATGACCTCCTCTGCAAGTCCCTAGTACATAATAGGGCAGGGGGATTAAAACTACCTCTTAAAACGCGCTACAGGGCGCGTTTGCACAGTGGTGAGGGGGCCTGAGGTGACATGTGTGCAAACGCACCCCGTGGCGCGTTTTAAGTTGCGGGATTAAGTCCCCTTGAATTCTGAGGGTCCCTGGGGCCCAACTAGCCCCCCAGGTACCTACAGTTAGGACCACAGAGCTGAGTTGCAGAGAGGCGTTCCGAGGCCACGCACCTTTTTCACCTCTCTGCAACGCAACTCTGTTGTGCTTACTGAAGGTACCTGGTGGGCTAGTTGGCCCCCAGGGTCCCTCAGGATTCAAAGGGAATTAATTCCCCAACTTAAAACGCACCACAGGGCGTGTTTGCGCACATGTCACCTGAGGCCCCGCCCCCTCCCTTCACCACTGTGCAAACGCGCCCCGTGGTGCGTTTTAAGTTGGGGGATTAGGTCACCTTGAATCCTGAGGGTCCCTGGGGCCCAACTAGCCCACTAGGTACTTCCAGTAAGCACCACAGGCCTGCGTTGCAACGCCTGTAACAAATTGTGCAGTTGTGTTTAGGTAGTGAAGAGGGTCGTGCTGGGGGTAGTGTTTTAGGGTTTAGGGTAGTGCAGTGGTGTTTGTGTAGTGTAGGGGGTCATGCTGGGGGTAGATTTAGGGTTTAGGGTAGTGCAGTGGTGTTTGGGTAGTGTAGGGAGTCGTGCTGGGGGGAGTGTTTTAGGGTTTAGGGTAGTGCAGTGGTGTTTGGGTAGTGTAGGGGGTCGTGCTGGGGGTAGTGTTTTAGGGTTTAGGGTAGTGCAGTGGTGTTTGGGTAGTGTAGGGGGTCGTGCTGGGGGTAGTGATTTAGGGTAGTGCAGTGGTGTTTGGGTAGTGTAGGGGGTACTGCTGGGGGTAGTGTTTTAGGGTTTAGGTTAGTGCAGTGGTGTTTGGGTAGTGTAGGGGTACTGCTGGGGGTAGTGTTTTAGGGTTTAGGGTAGTGCAGTGGTGTTTGTGTAGTGTAGGGGGTAGTGTTTTAGGGTTTAGGGTAGTGCAGTGGTGTTTGTGTAGTGTAGGAGGTCGTGTTTTAGGGTTTAGGGTAGTGCAGTGGTCTTTGGGTAGTGTAGGGAGTCATGCGGGGGTAGTGTTTTAGGGTTTAGGGTAGTGTAGGGAGTCATGTGGGGGTAGTGTTTTAGGGATTAGGGTAGTGCATTGGTGTTTGGGTAGTGTAGGGGGTCATGCAGGGGTAGTGTTTTAGGGTTTAGGGCAGTGCAGTGGTGTTTGGTTAGTGTAGGGGGTCATGCTGGGGGAGTGTTTTAGGGTTTAGGGCAGTGCAGTGGTGTTCGGGTAGTGTAGGGGTCGTGCTGGGGGAGTGTTCTAGGGTTTAGGGCAGTGCAGTGGTGTTCGGGTAGTGTAAGGGGTCGTGCTGGGGTGAGTGTTTGAGGGTTTAGGGCAGTGCAGTCGTGTTCGGGTAGTGTAGGGGGTTGTGCTGGGGTAGTATTTTAGGGTTTAGGGTGGTGCAGTGGTGTTCGGGTAGTGTAGGGGGTCGTGCTGTGGGTAGTGTTCTAGGGTTTAGGGCAGTACAGTGGTGTTTGGGCAGTGTAGGGGTCATGCTGGGGGTGGTGTTTCAGGGTTCAGGGCAGTGCAGTGGTGTTCGGGCAGTGTAGGGGGTGGTGTTTCAGGGTTTAGGGCAGTGCAGTGGTGTTCGGGCAGTGTAGGGGGTCGTGCAGGGGGTGGTGTTTCAGGGTTTAGGGCAGTGGTGTTCAGGCAGTGTAGGGGGTCGTGCTGGGGGTGGTGTTTTAGAGTTTGGGGCAGTGCAGTGGTGTTTGAGCAGTAAAGGGGGCCGTGCTGGGGGTGGTGTTTCAGGGTTTAGGGCAGTGCAGTGGTGTTCGGGCAGTGTAGGGGCGGTGCAGGGGGTGGTGTTTCAGGGTTTAGGGCAGTACAGTGGTGTTCGGGCAGTGTAGGGGTCATGCAGGGGGTGGTGTTTCAGGGTTTAGGGCAGTGCAGTGGTGTTCGGGCATGTAGGGGGTCGTGCTGGGGCTGGTGTTTCAGGGTTTAGGGCAGTACAGTGGTGTTCGGGCAGTGTAGGGGTCGTGCTGGGGCTGGTGTTTCAGGGTTTAGGGCAGTGCAGTGGTGTTCGGGCAGTGTAGGGGGTTGTGCTGTGGCTGGTGTTTCAGGGTTTAGGGCAGTGCAGTGGTGTTCGGGCAGTGTAGGTGGTCGTGCTGGGACTGGTGTTTCAGGGTTTAGGGCAGTGCAGTGGTGTTCGGGCAGTGTAGGGGGTCATGCTGGGGCTGGTGTTTCAGGGTTTAGGGCAGTGCAGTGGTGTTCGGGCAGTGTAGGGGGTCTTGCTGGGGCTGGTGTTTCAGAGTCTAGGGCAGTGCAGTGGTGTTCGGGCAGTGTAGGGGTTTTTGCTGGAGGTGGTGTTTCAGGGTTTAGGGCAGTGCAGTGGTGTTCGTGCAGTGTAGGGGGTGGTGTTTCAGGGTTTAGGGCAGTGGTGTTCAGGCAGTGTAGGGGGTCTTGCTGAGGTTGATGTTTCAGGGTTTAGGGCAGTGCAGTGGTGTTCGGGCAGTGTAGGGGGTCGTGCTGGGGGTGGTGTTTCAGGGTTTAGGGCAGTGCAGTGGTGTTCCGGCAGTGTAGGAGGTCGTGCAGGGGGTGGTGTTTCAGGGTTTAGGGCAGTGCAGAGGTGTTCGGGCAGTGTAGGGGGTCGTGCTGGGGGTGGTGTTTCAGGGTTTAGGGCAGTGTAGTGGTGTTCGGGCAGTGTAGGGTGTCGTGCTGAGGGGTGGTGTTTCAGGGTTTAGGGCAGTGCAGTGGTGTTCGGGCAGTGTAGGGGGTCGTGCAGAGGGTGGTGTTTCAGGGTTTAGGGCAGTGCAATGGTGTTTGGGCAGTGTAGGGGGTCGTGCAGGGGGTGGTGTTTCAGGGTTTAGGGCAGTGCAGTGGTGTTCGGCCAGTGTAGGTGGTCTTGCTGGGGGTGGTGTTTCAGGCTTTAGTGCAGTGGTGTTCGGGCAGTGTAGGGGGTCTTGCTGGGGGTGGTGTTTCAGGGTTTAGGGCAGTGTAGTGGTGTTCGGGCAGTGTAGGGGGTCTTGCTGGGGCTGGTGTTTCAGGGTTTAGGGCAGTGCAGTAGTTTTCGGGCAGTGTAGGCGGTCGTGCTGGGGCTGGTGTTTCAGGGTTTAGGGCAGTGCAGTGGTGTTCGGGCAGTGTACGGAGTTGTGCTGGGGCTGGTGTTTCAGGGTTTAGGGCAGTGCAGTGGTGTTCGGGCAGTGTAGGGGGTCGTGCTGGGGGTGGTGTTTCAGGGTTTAGGGCAGTGCAGTGGTGTTGGGGCAGTGTAGGGGGTCGTGCTGGGGCTGGTGTTTCATGGTTTAGGGCAGTGCAGTAGTGTTCGGGCAGTGTAGGGGGTCGTGCTGGGGGTGGTGTTTCAGGGTTTAGGGCAGTGCAGTGGTGTTCGGGCAGTGTAGGGGGTCATGCTGGGGGTGGTGTTTCAGGGTTTAGGGCAGTGCAGTGGTGTACGGGCAGTGTAGGGGGTCTTGCTGGGGGTGGTGTTTCAGGGTTTAGGGCAGTGGTGTTCGGGCAGTGTAGGGGGTCTTGCTGGGGGTAGTGTTTCGGGGATTAGGGCAGTGCAGTGGTGTTCGTGCAGTGTAGGGGGTCGTGCTGGGGGTGGTGTTTCAGGGTTTAGGGCAGTGCAGTAGTGTTCGGGCAGTGTAGGGGATCGTGCAGGGGGTGGTGTTTCAGGGTTTAGGGCAGTGCAGTGGTGTTCGGGCAGTGTAGGGGGTCGTGCTGGGGGTGGTGTTTCAGGGTTTAGGGCAGTTCAGTGGTGTTCGGGCAGTGTAGGGGGTCGTGCAGGGGGTGGTGTTTCAGGGTTTAGGGCAGTGCAGTTGTGTTCGGGCAGTGTAGGGGTCGTGCTGGGGCTGGTGTTTCAGGGTTTAGGGCAGTGCAGTGGTGTTCGGGCAGTGTAGGGGGTCTTGCTGGGGGTGGTGTTTTAGGGTTTAGGGCAGTGGTGTTCGGGCAGTGTAGGGGGTCTTGCTGGGGGTGGTGTTTCAGGGTTTAGGGCAGTGCAGTGGTGTTCGGGCAGTGTAGGGGATCTTGCTGGGGATAGTGTCACAGGGTTTAGGGCAGTGCAGTGGTGTTCGTGCAGTGTAGGGGGTCGTGCTGGGGATGGTGTTTCAGGGTTTAGGGCAGTGCAGTAGTGTTCGGGCAGTGTAGGGGGTCGTGCAGGGGGTGGTGTTTCAGGGTTTAGGGCAGTGCAGTGGTGTTCGGGCAGTGTAGGGGGTCGTGCTGGGGGTGATGTTTCAGGGTTTAGGGCAGTGCAGTGGTGTTCGGGCAGTGTAGGAGGTCTTGCTGGGGGTAGTGTTTCAGGGTTTAGGGCAGTGCAGTGGTGTTCGGGCAGTGTAGGGGTCTTGCTGGGGGTGGTGTTTCAGGGTTTAGGGCAGTGCAGTGGTGTTCGGGCAGTGTAGGGGGTCGTGAAGGGGGTGGTGTTTCAGGGTTTAGGGCAGTGCAGTGGTGTTCGGGCAGTGTAGGGGGTTGTGCTAGGGTATGTGTTTCAGGGTTTAGGGCAGTGCAGTGGTGTTCGGGCAGTGTAGGGGGTCGTGCTGGGGGTAGTGTTTTAGGGTTTAAGGTAGTGCAGTGGTGTTTGTGTAGTGTAGGGGATCGTGCTGGGGGCAGTGTTTTAGGGTTTAGGGTAGTGCAGTGGTGCTTGTGTAGTGTAGGGGGTCGTGCTGGGGTAGTGTTTTAGGGTTTAGGGTAGTGCAGTGGTGTTTGTGTAGTGTAGGGGGTCATGTTTTAGGGTAGTGCAGTGGTGTTTGGGTAGTGTAGGGGGTCGTGCTGGGGGTAGTGTTTTAGGATTTAGGTTAGTGCAGTGGTGTTGGGGTAGTGTTTTAGGGTTTAGGGTAGTGCAGTGGTGTTTGTGTAGTGTAGGGGGTCATGCTGGGGGTAGTGTTTTAGGGTTTAGGATAGTGCAGTGGTGCTTGTGTAGTGTAGGGGGTCGTGCTGGGGTAGTGTTTTAGGGTTTAGGGTAGTGCAGTGGTGTTTTTGTAGTGTAGGGGGGTCATGTTTTAAGATGCAACGCTCCAATACCTGACAAGTCTGCACTACATAAAACTGCAAAAAAACTAAAAATAAAAAGTGTTTTGCACACTTTTGTCATTGGGCTATATGTGGGCTACATCTGGGTAATATTTGTGCTACATTTGGGCTCTTTTTTCACTGGTGGCCATCTTGGAAGACTTCTTTGTTATGAAGTTTCCTAATTTCCTCATTTACTGCAGTCTCCTCAGTAGGAAATGCTTTCAGTTTTTACTTTGATTCCATCAAGAAGGCATTCAGATGTGTCACACATTTGCCATAAATTCAGAATGTTATTACTCTAGTTGTTCATTAGATCACTGTAGTAAAGCTACTGCTCACCAAGGAGTTAACTGGAAGTCTACTGCTGGTATTGAAAGTGATTGTTTCAGTCTGCATGTCAGAATTTTCTAATGAAATAGAAGAGGATTTGAGATCTCACTTAAAACATGCACTAAATTTTCTTTTTGCAGCACTAACCATAATTTCTATGGCAAAATGAACCCCCTCATTTTGTTCCTTTTTAAATTAAATGTTTTAAGTGTTACCAGTTTATTCCAATCAAGATGGCTTCAGGTGTGCCATACTTTTGTCATAAGTAAGGCTGTTAGTACTCTAGTTGTTCTTTAGAACACTCTGGGAAGCTGCAGTAGAACACAAAGGCATCAACTGACAGGCTGCTCCTGTTGAAATATAACAGGAAGATATTTGAGATCTCACTTAAAACATGTCCTAATTTTTCTTTCTACAGCACTAACCATAATTTCTATGGCAAAATGAACCCCCTCATTTTGTTCCTTTTTAAATTAAATGTTTTAAGTGTTACCAGTTTATTCCAATCAAGAAGGCTTCAGGTGTGCCATACTTTTGTCATAAGTAAGACTGTTAGCGCTCTAGTTGTTCTTTAGAACACTCTGGGAAGCTGCAGTAGAACACAAAGGCATCAACTGACAGGCTGCTCCTGTTGAAATATAACAGGAAGATATTTGAGATCACACTTGAAACATGTCCTAATTTTTCTTTCTACAGCACTAACCATAATTTCTATGACAAAATGAACCCCATCATTTTGTTCCTTTTTAAATTAAATGTTTTAAGTGTTACCAGTTTATTCCAATCAAGATGGCTTCAGGTGTGCCATACTTTTGTCATAAGTAAGACTGTTAGCGCTCTAGTTGTTCTTTAGAACACTCTGGGAAGCTGCAGTAGAACACAAAGGCATCAACTGACAGGCTGCTCCTGTTGAAATATAACAGGAAGATATTTGAGATCACACTTGAAACATGTCCTAATTTTTCTTTCCAGAGCACTAACCATAATTTCTATGACAAGATGAACCCCATCATTTTGTTCCTTTTTAAATTAAATGTTTTAAGTGTTACCAGTTTATTCCAATCAAGATGGCTTCAGGTGTGCCATACTTTTGTCATAAGTAAGGCTGTTAGCACTCTAGTTGTTCTTTAGAACACTCTGGGAAGCTGCAGTAGAACACAAAGGAATCAACTGACAGTCGCTGCCCTTGTTGGATGTACATGTTTTACTGAGAATGTCAGACTTCATTCTCACATGACTGAGAAAGATAATGTGAATTTACAGAAAATATGCTCTCATTTTAGCTTCTGGGGCACCTTCCAAAACTGTATGGGACAAGGATGTGAAAATAGTTTTCTCTCAAACATGATTCATGATATCCCAGCAGAAGGTTTTTCACAAGGTAAAATCACCTTAGAACACACCACAATTCCTGAAATTAGTATGGTACCATCAACAAATGAATTCTAATGTAACTAAAGTCTGTTATCACCCTTTATAGTTCTCCTTTTGGTAACCCTCAAAATCTTTGATTCACTACAATGCATTTCAATGGGGTACTATCATTTATATTGGTCCCAAGATGGCTGCCAGCAATTCCAGGATGAAGTGCTGACAGCCAATCAGATCTCACGATGACATGTGTGGTTAGGCTCCGCCCAGATATATATGTGTTTTTACTTTTGATTTTCTCAGCAACTACTGAACGGATTTACACCATTTAACAAAAAGGGTTCTTTTTGAACCAAGAACTACCTCTTTGCCAAATTTGGTGTAATTCCGTTCAGCAGTTCGGGCTGTAGCCTTGCATAAAGTTTCCTATGGGAAATTGATTTTTTGACTCTTATTTTTTTAATTTCTCCGCAACTACTGACCGGATTTACACCATTTAACAAAAGGGTTCTTTCTGAACCAAGAACTACCTCTTTGCCAAATTTGGTGTAATTCCGTTTAGCAGTTCGGGCTGTAGCCGTGTCTAAAGTTTCCTATGGGAAAATGAATGGGGAAAACACGTTTTGGGACCCCCTTTTTCTCGGCCCCGCTTGACGAATCACCCTGAGACTTTCAGGGTAGGAGCGGACCGGAGCGGGCCATAAAGTTTGAAAATTTCGCGAAGATTCGTCAACCGACGCAAGAGTTATTTCAAATAGAATGTCGCGGATTTCCTATGGAAAATAGGTCCTAACTATAACTATCTACTGGCGACCGCCAGTAGATAATATATATAAATTCACTGAAAAAACCATAGGTTTCAGGGACGTTATAGTTAGCTGGACATTTCACTCTTACAAAACCGTAGAAATTCCACCGTTATAGTTAGTTCAGCTAACTATAACTCGCGCATCCCGCAATGCACTGCTCATGACGTCACATATTACATCATTCATGACATGGTCAGTGACATCACTGATGACATCACTGATGACATCTCAAATGACATCATTGATGACATCACTGATGACATCATCCAGTGACTGTGTTTCTGTAAAGTTTAAATATGTTTTATATATATATTCCAAGGTGTTTTGAAGAATGAGTGGGTGTATAAGGGTCTGGATGGAGGATTTAGTAGGTGCGTGACTGACTGTAAAAGTGAGTGATTAAATGTGTCTTACTGAATGCACGGGTTAGTGACTAAACTGTGTGAATGTCTGTATCAGTCTGTCTGTTGTTGTGTAAGCTGCTGCATGGGTTGGTCAGTAGCTACATGAGTGTCTATATAGGTTATTGATTGGTTGTCTGAGTATTTTTTTGGGAGATTGAGTGTGTTTGTGGGTGGGAGGTGTGTGACTCTGTGCATAGATGTGTGAGTGGTTGATTCACTGGGTGTATGGGTTCAAGAGTGCATTTGGAAACAGCTGTAAGGGTGCGTGAGTGTGTGTATGGGTGTGTTGGTGAGTGAATGGATGTCTCAGTGGTATATGTCCAAGTAACTACATATGTAAAAGGCAGTGTATGTGAGAGTTGAAGTATATAAATGACTCTACTTGATAGTCAGTGATTGTGAGACTGGCTGTATGGATGAGTGTGTACTTGTATCACTGATTATATAAGAGAGAAAGTATGCGTTAGTATCTGTATGAATAAGTGAGGTGGTGTGTGTATAATTGTATAGATGAGTAAATGGGCGTGTGATTGATTCTTAGCATGACTGACTAGGTGTGTGAGTAACTGCATGGATGAGTCGCGGTGTGTGAGTGTCTGTATAGGTGTATGAATGCATAGGATAGTGTTGTATTGATGAGTGACTGCATGTATGAGTGATTGTATGGATGAATGAGTGGATGTGTGTGTAGACCTAGGAATCAGTGAGTGCGTATGTAGTAACTGGAATTGGTGTGTCAATGATTTAGAAAATGGTAGTCTGTATTTTACAGTGGGTGTATCAAAGGTTATATTAGAGTGTGAGGAGGTGCATCAGATTTTCACATGGATGATGTCATCAGTGATGTCATCAGTGATGTCATTTGAGATGTCATCAGTGATGTCATCAGTGATGTCACTGACCATGACATGAATGATGTAATATGTGACGTCATGAGCAGTGCATTGCGGGTGTGCGAGTTATAGTTAGCTGAACTAACTATAACGGTGGAATTTCTACGGTTTTGTAAGAGTGAAATGTCCAGCTAACTATAACGTCCCTGAAACCTATGGTTTTTTCAGTGAATTTCTAAGGTTTTTTAAATGCTAATTTCTAACTATAACGTACCTGAAACCTATGTTTTTTTCAGTGAATTTCAATGGTTTTTTTAAATGCTAATTTCTAACAATGATATCCCTATTAAGTTCCCTTGATTCCTGTAGATCACTGGTGGCCAAGTAGCCCACCAGGTACATCCAGTAAGCGCCACAGACCTGCGTTTCAGAGAGCTGTTCTGAGGCCACGCCCCTTTTTGCACCACGCTGCAAACGCGGCTTCTGGTGCACTGCTGCTCAGAGGATGAAGTCCACTTGTGTCTTGAGGTACTCAGGACACAAGAGGACCTCATCGCCCCACCAGCAGTGCACCAGAAGCCGCGTTTGCAAAATGGTGTAAAAAGGGGCATGGCCTCGGAGTACCTCTCTGCAACGCAGCCCTGTGGCGTTTACAAGAGGTACCTGGTGGACTAGTTGGCCCCCAGGGACCCTCAGGATTGAAGGGGAATTAATCCCCCAACTTAAAATGCACCACAGGACGCATTTGCACTGTGGTGCAGTGAGGGGGGCGGGGCCTGATGTGACAAGTGTGCAAACGCGCCCTGTGGTGCGTTTTAAGTTGGATGATTAAGTCTCCTTGAATCCTGAGGGTCCCTGTGCACCAACTAGCCCACCAGCTACCTCCAGTAAGCGCCATAGGGCTGCATTGCAGAAAGGTGGTCCAAGGCCACTCCCCTTTTTACACCTCTCTGCAACGCAGCTGTGTGGCGCTTACTGGAGGTACCTGGTGGGCTAGTTGAACCCCAGGGACCCTCAGTATTCAAGGGCACTTAATCCCCCAACTTACAACGCACCACAGGGCGCGTTTGCACACTTGTTACATCAGGCCCCACCCCCTCCCTTCACCAATGTGCAAACGCGCCCCCTGGCGCGTTTTAAGTTGGGGAATTAATTCCCCTTCTATGCTGAGGGTCCCTGGGGGCCAACTAGCCCACCAGGTACCTCCAGTAAGCGCCACAGAGCTGCGTTGCAGAGTGGTGTAAAAAGGGGCGTGGCCTTGGACCACTTCTCTGCAACGCAGCTCCCTGGCGCATACTGGAGGTACCTGGTGGGCTACTTGGCCTCCAGGGACCCTCAGTATTCAAGGGGAATTAGTTCCCCATCTTACAACGCGCCAGGGGGCGCGTTTGCAGAGTGCTGCAGGGAGGGGGCGGGGCCTCCGGCTCGATGCCAGCTTGTTTTTTTTTCAGAAGTGGGGCTGTGTGGCCCCCCTTATTTTCCCTTTTTTGTGGCCCTGGGGACCCCAACCCCCAGGGCCTGACCCCTCTATTTTTTAGAACAAACGGGAAGGGGGCCGCGTGGCCCCCCTCCCTGAGGCCGATTTCTGCCCCGGGGACCCCATCCCCTGGGGCATGGCCATATATCTTTTTTTATTTTGAAAGGAGGGGGGCTGCGTGGCCCCCCTCCTGAGGCCTCTGTTAGCCCCGGGGACCCCATCCCCCGGGGCTCTGCCTCGTTTAAATTTTTTTTTACATTTTACTGGGGAGGGGCTCGATGCCGGCTTGTTTTTTTTTCAGAAGTGGGGCTGTGTGGCCCCCCTTATTTTCCCTTTTTTGTGGCCCTGGGGACCCCATCCCCCAGGGCCTGACCCCTCTATTTTTTTTTTTTTAGAAAAAACGGGAAGGGGGCTGCGTGGCCCCCCTCCCTGAGCCCGATTTCTGCCCTGGGGACACCATCCCCCGGGGCAAGGCCATATATCTCTTTTTTTTTTTATTTTGAAAGGAGGGGGGCTGCGTGGCCCCCCTCCTGAGGCCTCTGTTAGCCCCAGGGACCCCATCCCCCGGGGCTCTGCCTCGTTTAAAAAAAAAAAATTACATTTTATTGGGGAGGGGGGCAACGTGGCCCCCCTCCCAGGCCAATCCTGGCCCCAGGGACCCCATCCCCCGGTGCCTGGCCTCTCTGTTGGGGACCGTGGGGGGGGTCCCCAATTCCCCCACGGTCCCGCCGGCTCCCCGCCTCCTGCGGGAGCCGGCATTGCTTTTCCACACGGGGAGCTGCTGACATGCAGCTCCCCTTGTGGAAAAGCAATCTTGCTTTGGATTTTAGAAGCGAGAGCAGGTTACCTGCTCTCGCTTCCAAAATCCAAAGCAGAGTTTGCTATGGTAGGGCGTGAGCCGCACGGCTCCCGCCCTACCATAGCAAACAGCAGTGTCACGGGGTGGGCACCCCGGGACACTGCAGGAGCCGGCCCTGGGGGGTGGCGGTCCCCAGGGCCATCACTGGCTCCATGAGGGGGGCCACGCGGCCCCCCCTCCCTTCAATTAGAAAGCCCCGGGGAGGTGGTGGTCCCTGGGGCTCAGGGGTCCGTAACGGACCCTCGAATTTACATAATTAGTGCCCCGGGGAGGTGGCGGTTCCTGGGGCATGTGGGGGGGCTCGAGCCCCCCCACACAGGTTTATTTAATTTTTAATAAAAGCCCCGGTGGTCCCCGGGGCTTGGGGGGCCTTGGAGGCCCCCCAACACATTAAAAAGGAAGCCCCGGGGGGTGGCGGTCCCCGGGGCTGCGGGAGGGCTGAGTGCCCACCCGCACATTATTTAATCAAGCCCCGGGGGGTGGCGGTCCTCGGGCTGCAGGGCCCCGTGGGCCCCTGCATATATTTTTTTGCAATGCCCCCGGGACCTGGCCCACCCGGGGGCCTCAATTAAATGAAGCGAGGGAGCCCGCGCTTCATTTTTTTTTAAAATTTCGGCGGGATTCGCGACCCCTCCGCAAATTTTGCCGAAATTAAAAAAAAAATGCTTTATTTGGCCCTGGGGGTCCTTGTGGGACCCCCTGAGCAGGCCTGGGGGTCAGGGTGTTTCTACCCTGCCCCTTTTCTTGTTTTTCAGGCTTGTTTTACTGTTTTCTTGTGACTCGGTTCTACCGAGTCACAAGATGGCTGCCAACACTTCCTGGTTTGGAGTGTTGACAGCCAATTAGAATAAAGCTCTTGGTCGGGAGGGTTCGCGAACCCTCCTCGGCCATAGATATCGAAACTTTTATTTTTTTAATTTCTCAGCAACTACTGAACGGATTTACACCATTTAAA
This sequence comes from Calotriton arnoldi, assembly GCA_963921515.1. Taxonomy (NCBI): domain Eukaryota; kingdom Metazoa; phylum Chordata; class Amphibia; order Caudata; family Salamandridae; genus Calotriton; species Calotriton arnoldi. The sequence goes on along the minus strand of CAWUFW010022376.1, from coordinate 72,411 downwards.
AAAAAGGACGCTTTCTGAACTAAGCACTACCTTTTAGCCAAATTTGGTGTAATTCCGTTCAGCAGTTCGGGCTGTAGCCTTGGCTAAAGTTTCTTATGGGAAATTGATTTTCCAACCTCTATTTTTAATTTCTCAGGAACTACTGAACGGATTTACACCATTTAACAAAAAGGACTCTTTCTGAACCAAGGGCTACCTTTTTGCAAAATTTGGTGTAATTCCGTTCAGCAGTTCGGGCTGTAGCCGTGTCTAAAGTTTCCTATGGAAAATAACATGGAAAAAACACGTTTTGGGACCCCCTTTTTCTCGGCCCCGCTTGACTGAATCACCCCAAAACTTTCAAGACAGGAGCTGACCGGAGCGCCCCACTAGTTTTGAAAATTTCGCGATGATTCGTCAAACGTGGCCAAAGTTATTGAGAAAATAAAAAATGATTTTCCTATGGAAAATAGGTCCTAACTATAACTACCTACTGGCGACCGCCAGTAGGTAATAGACCAATAACATAAAATCTAATAAAAAAACATTCTATTATAAATTTAAACATTAAACTATTCAAAAATCTTCAAACTTACATTTCCCACTCCAGTGAGTGCAGCAGTGGGGAAAGTGCTGAATAGCGGAGGGGTAAAAATTACTATTCCCAATCCAGTGAGTGTAACCGTAGGGAAAGTGTTGGATAGCGGAGGGGTAAATATTACTATTCCCACCCCAGTGAGTGCAACAGTAGGGAAAGTGTTGGATAGCGGAGGGGTAAAAATTACTGTTCCCATTCCAGTGAGTACAACAGTAGAGAAAGTGTTGAATAGCAGAGGGGTAAAAATCACTATTCCCACTCCAGTGAGTGCAACAGTAGGGAAAGTGTTGGATAGAGGAGGGGTAAAAATTACTATTCCCACACCAGTCAGTCCAACAGTAGGGAAAGTGTTGGATAGCGGAGGGGTAAAAATTACTATTGCCACTGCAGTGAGTGCAAAAGTAGGGAAAGTGTTGGATAGTGGCAGGATAAAATTTACTATTCCCACTCCAATCAGTGCAACAGTAGGGAAAGTGTTGGATAGCGGAGGGGTAAAAATGACTGTTCCCACACCAGGCAGTGAAACAGTAGGGAAATTGTTGGATAGCAGAGGTGTAAAAACTACTATTCCCATTCCAATAATTGTAAAAGTAGGGAAAGTGTTGGATAGTGGAGGAGTAAAAATTACTATTCCCACTCCAGTGAGTGCAACAGTAGGGAAAGTGTTGGATAGCGGAGGGGTAAAAATTACTATTCCCACTCCAGTGAGTGCAACAGTAGAGAAAGTGTTGGATAGTGGAAGGGTAAAAATACTATTCCCACTCCAGTGAGTGCAATAGTAGGGAAAGTGCTGGATAGCAGAGGGTAAAAATTAATATTCCCACTCCAGTAAGTGCAACAGTAGGGAAAGTGTTGGATAGCGGAGGGTAGAAATTACTATTCCCATTCCAGTGAGTGCAACAGTAGGGAAAGTGTTGGATAGCGGAGGGGTAAAAATTACTATTTTCACTCCAATGAGTGCAACAATAGAGAAAGTGTTGAATAGCAGAGGGGTAAAAATCACTATTCCCACTCCAGTGAGTGCAACAGTAGGGAAAGTGTCGGATAGCGGAGGGGTAAAAATTAATATTCCCACTCCAGTGAGTGCAACAGTAGGGAAAGTGTTGGATAGAGGAGGGGTAAAAATTACTATTCCCACACCATTCAGTGCAACAGTAGGGAAAGTGTTGGATAGCGGAGTGGTAAAAATTACTATTCCCACTCCAGTGAGTGCAACAGTAGGGAAAGGGTTGGATAGTGGCAGGATAAAATTTACTATTCCCACTCCAATCAGTGCAACAGTAGGGAAAGTGTTGGATAGCGGAGGGGTAAAAATGACTATTCCCACACCAGGCAGTGCAACAGTAGGGAAATTGTTGGATAGCAGAGGTGTAAAAATTACTATTCCCACTCCAATAATTGTAAAAGTAGGGAAAGTGTTGGATAGTGGAGGAGTAAAAATTACTATTCCCACTCCAGTGAGTGCAACAGTAGGGAAAGTGTTGGATAGCGGAGGGGTAAAAATTACTATTCCCACTCCAGTGAGTGCAACAGTAGAGAAAGTGTTGGATAGCAGAAGGGTAAAATTACTATTCCCACTCAAGTGAGTGCAATAGTAGGGAAAGTGTTGGATAGCGGAGGAGTAAAAATTTATATTCCCAGTCCAGTGAGTGCAACAGTAGGAAAAGTGTTGGATAGCGAAGGGGTAAAAATAACTATTTCCACACCAGTCAGTGCAACAGTAGGGAAAGTGTGGGATAGCGGAGGGGTAAAAATTACTATTCCCACTCCAGTGAGTTGATGGAGGGTCCCGAAAGTCCCGTACTACCATCTAACAAGAAACCCATTAATGATTTTGCACTACCCACCAAACATGATACTCCTAGATATTCCTACCGGGCAGGCTCAGATAGAATGTCTTAAATTGTCCACTTTCCCTTGTCCTGATAGCACATCCTATGTAGGCCAAGCCCAGCTCCTTAGATAAACCATATCTTACATAGGCCCAAGCATACCTTCCTAGATACAAAAGTGTAGGCCCAAATGAAAGTGACTCTTGCTCTCATTTATAATAATTCTAATGGAACAGACCTCATAGGCCTCACTGATCTGTTAGCAGAGATCTGTCCCCTTCACCCAGATACGACCTTAGCCCTCTCTCTTGTAACTTGCCACAGTTGCAAGAATAAGGGTGGCCCCCACCCATGTGACGGGCTGTCGGAACATCTGGCAGTGTCACATGCAAGATTAGTGATATTCTTAGCTATGGGACTTTCCGCGCTTGCTAAACTGGAACTTGAGGCAGGAACTTGACCAAGAAAGTAATGCATTTAATATTAATTCTAAGCATTTTTCACGGTGAAAGTTATCTTTTGTTTACTTTTTGCGGTCAGAGAACTCTGACCGCCTGCCAACCAGTTCTGTTTCATCATGATACCACTTCTCATATAAAATTTTCCAGTAAAGCAGGTGGTCAAGTGGCTCTGCGTCAGATCTCGTGTCAAGCCTCGTGCACACGTAGGCGTGAGTTCTGCATTCAATAATAAAGTTCTGCATTCAACTATATAAAAGAGCCCACCCGGACTAGAGCTTCGAACTCTTCCATTGCATCAGACCTTGACTGCATCTGGAGGGCTTCCCGTGCGATCGTCCGTTGGTGACTGGGCCTAGTGCTTCAACTTCCAAGGTGGTAATACTCTTTTGTGATAATTTTGCCTATTGGCTCTTGACAGCCGATCTGATGGCATAGCCTCTTGGCTCTGTCAGCCTATTTGATTAATTCACTATTAGCTTATTCAGTCTTTTTAATAATTTAGCCTTTTGGCTTTGACAGTCTATCTAATTCAGCTCATCCTAACCCAAGCCATTGCATTTATCTTAGTTTAAATTGCGTAGTTTTGAATGGTGTTGCTTTCTTAAGAAAAGGTTTGTCTTCTAGGCACTAGCCTATCCATCCTCTGTAAAGTTAGGTTGCTCCTTGGGCAGCTGCTTATAGCACAATATTTTAGTCATATGTTTGCTTCTTTGAGCAACTGAGTTTGAACATTGTCGATGCATTTATTTTTCATTCTGCTCATGTGTGGTGGGCAACATTTAAATTGAAGTGCTTTTATGCTTTGAACTGTTTGAATAAAAAGTCACTGTTTTATACCGTGGTTTCTTCTTTCCAAGTGAACGAACAGCACAGGGGTCAGGCTCTCTGGAGTCGGTAAGCGGAGGGGTGTGGCAGCCACAAAAGAATCCTCCCTTTCATTTGGCGACCACGAAGGGACTCGTGAAGCAGTCCTCTGCGGTGAGATCTTGGGACGCATGCTGGGGTTACACCTGTCTGGTTTTCTCTCGGGCTCTCCTCTCCCCACGTCCACTGGGGTAAGTCAGGGATATTTTTATTTTTGTTCCTTGCATTTGCCTCAGGTTGTGGCGTGTGTGGGGTGGCGAGTCAGCCTGTATCTGCCAGCAGGGGTCTCCCTTTGTGTGCGTTCCTTTGCCCGCCTGTGGTTGACTGACATGCCACGACGTCCTCTTTCTGGCTGGTCACATCTTCCCGAGGCTCTGTGGTGCTCTTTTCTCTGCTATTTTTAGTTTTGTCGTGGTTTCTTTTTGATTGCGTTCTCTTGCCCATCCTTTCTGTGGCCTCTTTGCCTTTGTTTTTTCTCTCGCATATTGTATTCTCGCTTTTCATTGCCGTTTTCAATTCTTCTTTCTTGTATATGCTTCTACACAATGCTTGAGGTTTGAGTCCTGGGAAATAACTTATGTGTGACTTCCCGAATTCTGGCACAGTGCACAACTGCTCCTTTCAGATATTATTGTTTTTAGATTTACTTACGTGTGCCTTTTCCTTTGAATTGGCACAGTAATGCTTGAGGTTTGAGTCCTGGGAAATCACTTCTGTGTGATTTCACGAATTCTGGCATTGTGCACGTGCATTTGCGGCTTTTGGGTGTCTTAATATTTGCCGTACATTTTTTTTTTTTTTTTTTTTTTGTATCTTATTGTTGATGGTCCTTGGAGTTGTTTTTCAGTTGCCTATTTGATTTTGGTTCTGGGCTGTTGCGCCCTTCACACGGTGCGCTTGTGGCACGCGTGTCTGTAATTTTGTCGCACTTTTCTCTTTAGGGTGTGCCCCGCCGCCATTTTGTATTCTTTTTTCCTACATTTCATTTTTCACTTTTTTCTTCACGTTCTCATCTTCTGTTTTCTTTTTCGATATTTAGTTTTGTTCCTTATCTCACTCCTTCCTTCTCCTTCTTTTGTTCGTCATATATTCTTCTCCCCTTGCCTTCTTCCCGCACTGCAACACCATTCTCTTATTTTCGGCGTCAATGCGCCCCTCCTTTTTCGGGCTTCTCTCCTGTGTGTTCACACACCCATTCTTCGCTCTCTCTAGTACCTCCCTCTCTGATTCCATTTTGCATTGCTTGGGTGCACTCCTTTTTTAACACTCTAATTTCTATCGCTTCTCATCGGCGCCTTTCCCTGTTGTTAACTGCGCCACTTCACAAAGAGGATCTAACATCTTCGAAGTTACTAGCCCACTTTGACCTCTCGTCAGCCTTCCTCATTTCACTCTCTTCGCTGGAAGAGGAAGTAAGCCTCGCAGCCTCTGTCTAGGCACCCTTGCCCCTCCTTTCTGCGGGCTGCTTTTTCATCATCCACTGTTACAATAATACGTATTATTTTTTGAAATGCATTTCATTTACTTAATTATTGTTTATTTGTTGTCCGTTGTGTCTGTTTTTTGTGCCTCGATTTCTTAGATATTGTTAGTCCTTCTGTTTCACAGCAGTTCACCCCCCCCCACCCAACATCTGTTGCTGTTCTGCCGACTTTACACTCACTAGCCAAGCGGCCGACTGCTAGTTATTATTGTTGACTCAATTGCCCCCACTTTTCCTCACTATTACGGGCAGTTGCGCCAGGTAGTTGTTGTCTGGATTGCTTTGTCTTTACCTCCTAGTCGCAATCCCGCTAAGTAGTTGCCCTTATCTGCAGTACACATTACACGTACTTTACGCCTCTTTTCTGTCTTTTACACTTTTTGCCTACCACTTGCCTGCGTCAATTGGTAGCCCAAGGGGGGTGGAGGTGTATCTCCGCTCCTCTTGTCCGCCTTCTTTACAAACCCCCCCCGGTATGTCCCTTGCTCCCCCACAAATTATTAATATCCTTATTCATTCCCTACGTGGTGCTGCCACAGCTGTGTACCACACCGGTCTTGACCACTTCATCCCTCTCACGCGCCACCAAAGCGAAGTTCTTGCTGCTACTTGGGACATCTTTGAGATTGACTTTACACCCAATACTGAACTTCGTCTTTCACTTCTGCCTCTTGTAGACTTACCTCACTCAGGCACTGCCTCTTCTCAACCACCACCAGACACCACCCGCCCAGATCTTTTGTGGCCTGCCCACTCCTCTAATCCACCTTCGCGCTCCCCACCCTCTTTAGGGTCTTCTGTTTCTCTTGAGGCAACACTCCCTAGCAGTACTGCCCCTGCCCCCCTACGGTATCAGCATCAGTACCTAGTATTGTTATCCACCGACCACCGTCTCCTGCGGACGAGTCCCCATTTCTCTCGGCACTCCTGCAGGACTATTCAGTGGATCTAGAGGACTCTGTCCCAGACATCTTAATTGTGCCTCCCCGGCAAGCCCACACCCCCGTTTTCAATCACTATAGGTAATGAGTACCCCGTCTCCTGACAGTACAGCTTCTTCTATTTTTGTATATTTGGTTAACAATATCGTTGTGGGTCTTTCTACTGGACATTCGTCCTCCTTCTGTCATGTTACACCCTTAGCAAGTACTGTCCTTCTCACTATATTTCAAGCCTTGGGCATTGACTATACCCTGTCACAGCAGATAACGCTTTCATTAGTACCATCGTTTCCGCACCTTCCACATCCCACTGTTACTAAACCCAAAGACCAAAAACATTCCAAGCACTGACAGGATAGGGAATATCCCACATTCATTGGTCCCCATGAACAGGATTATAGGTACCACGGTTCATAAGACAACGGATAACATTTACATACGCATTCGCCTCATAGCGCCAGGGTTGGACATACCCACCACACTTGTTACAAATTATCCACGCAACCCGCTACAAAGTAGAATAATTGCTGGTCTTTCCCGTAGCCGGCTCCAATTTCCTGACTTCTCCCCTAACGGAATATACACCGGTCCACAGGAACTGGAACTAAGACAAGCATTGTATCACGTTATCAGTAGCGCAGTAGGAGAGGAACTGATAATAGACGCTATTCCCCCACGTCTGCCACTGAATTCACCTTTGCTCCTGACCTCGCTTCTGCTACTGAGTCCCCTTCTGCCACTGAGTCCACTTCTGCCGTACAACATATTCCTGACGCTGAGCTCACTCTTGATATTGAACACACTCTTGCCCCCTAATTATATTGTTTCCCGAACAGGCAACATTCATCCCCAAAGCATTGTGTTTTAAAACAACTTTCATGAATGGCATACTGAGCTCTACAGTTTATAAAACGTCTACCCACTTTCACATCTTTTTTATCATACATCCCCCTGGAGCGCCACTCACTGCCATATTATCTAGCACCTGGCCAAGATACCCTCTCCAAAGCTCTATTGCTGAAGCTTGCTTTGGCGGTCGGCTCCTCTTTCCTCTTTATACCCCAACACAAGAGCGAGACTTGCAGGACAGTGTGTATGATATTGTCATTCAGGCAGTAACACAAGAACTAATAAGAGACATTGACCCTAGCACCTGAAACGCGCTCCTGTAAATTAGGCCTTGCCTAGAGCGCCCTGTGTTAGACACACCAACATGGCTACTCCACTCCAGCATGTCTTAAAGACATTCGGAGGACAGGAGCACCATATACTCGAGCACTGCCGTGAGCTTCATAAACGTACGGCGAAAATGACTCATCCTTGGCCCTCAGAGGGAAGCTTTGATCCAATTATACTAGAGCATGCCACTACCTTTCTAGACACCAAGTACACTGGCACTAAGTTACAGAAAAGAAAGGCTACTTTAGATCTCTGGCGCATTTTTAAAGACAAGGTTCAACCACTCTCTGATTCCACACACCCAGTTATACCCAATGCTCCGCCCCCACCGCCTTACCACGTCAGCGGTATGTATACCGAACTTACTAACAAGGAGCAACCGGAACTACCAGTCACCAATAATGATTCCCCAGCTGTTGGCTTTCAGCCGCTATCAAAGGAGGCACCTTCCTCACCACAGCCAGGCCCAGAATCAACAACCACACAAATTGAGGAATTCCAGGCTTCCCACACATCACCCAGTCACCCGTACCACCCCGTGGACAGACCACCAACCCCACCTATGCCCCCCGGTAATGCATACCCCGACCTGACAGAACTGCGCAGCATGTATGTGCCTCCCCCAACGGTACAGTAAGGGACAAGGCAGTATCAGGTATTCCAGGCTTCATAGACGCACAACTATCTCTAAGATTTACACCAACAGTCAATACTGCACACCCATGCTCAGGTGAAGAGGATGAGGAGGGCTCTGACACTGCCTCTCAAGCCTCATCTCGTCACTCGCATGACTTTGTCTCTCGAGCACCATCTCGTGACTTGCGCTCACCTGTCATTGTTGTCAGTGATTTCGGCCCTAAACAAACCTCTGACTCTAACGCCTTCCATGACACTGACACTCAACAAGCACCTGTCCTTAACCCTTTCCTTGACACTAGCGCACACCCGTTCCCAAGCTTGCGTCTCCCTCTCTCCTCACAAAGCAGCATGCCTTTCATGGCTGCTGCACCTCCTGGTAAGGTACCAGGATCTGGCCTTATAACAAACCAGCGGCAGTTCATTGAGTTTTCTAGCGCACCATCATTAAGTGTGACGGAGGGACAGTGTGTTCCTCTCACTGGTCTTCCCTCCTCTTATGACAATTATAGACAAAATGCAGAGTTGAGCAAAAGCGCTAGCCTGGAAAGCCTTTCATCACAGCATCATGTGGATGAACAGACACCCACGCATCAACCACCTTCCCACGCAGACCAGATAAAAAAATTAGACGCTTGTCATTCAAATTAGAGAGCATAAACCAAAGTATGACAGACGTGATGGCAAAGATCAATACACCAACACCACCCTCACCCACTCTGCACCGCTTCGTGCAACACCACCCAAAGACAAATATCAGTAGGAATGGGGAAGGGAGCACACACTATCGCCTTAATGGGCACCCCTATCACCGTGACGATGCCACCCCTGGGAGGACACAAACATTCACTAACACACACCAAGACTACCAATTCCAAACACCAGTAGGACGGGATAAGACACCCCCACTGGTGCTAGAAGGCCACAATCCATTGTTTGGTGACATCCCAAGATATTGTGGACTCCCACAGGAACAAGACCCAGTGGTAAGAAGTAAGGTCAGGACCACCGAAGCGCAAAGACTTAAAGTCTTGGGGACACATGGACGCCCAGACGACATACTATATGACGTCTCGGGCTCTGCTTTCATGCGCACTACTAGGATTTAAAACAGACACAACATATCTCTCAGTAGACAGTGTCCACTAAAAACAAGCAATGATCTCACTCCCAATGAGATAGTGACATTAGGGGAAGGTTCAGATTACGCAGTTAACCCCTTTTCAGATGATTTGGCAGGCTGGTCGGAGCCCTTAGCGCCACAAATGCTCCCTTGGCCCAGAGAAGGGTCTTTTGAGCCTCAGTACATGGCAACAGCAGTTGAATGTATCCTCAAAGGATTAGGAGATCAGGATTGGGACTATGACTATATGAGGGAGAGCCTGAAAGTCTGGCAAAAATATGCTCGCCAGCATGACTATACAGGACCCACGGCGCAACGCCTTGGGGTCATGCGCCAAATGCCACTGCTCTACAAAAATATCAAAGATCCCCCCATCTATATCCCATGGTCTACACTAGACAAAGAAAATGTTAAAAAGGCACTCCCACCCCTCACAGAGGGTGCGGGAAAATGGATTGCAGCTTTTGAAAATTGCACCACAGGTAACAACGTAGCCATAGGTGATGTCAAAACCTGCTGATCTCCCTCATGGGAGAAGACGCAGAAGATCTCTTTACCCATATCAATGTCAACTTGACAAAAACAACACCCAACATGACGGTGTTTCCTTCAATGACATTAGAACAAAAGCTTGGGCTGAGTTGCGCAGGAAATACCCCGATGTCCCCGACATTGGGGCTTTACTGTCACAGACCATGCAACCAAATGAAGATCCTGCCACCTACCTTTCTAGAATGAAAGAAAAATGGCATCAAGAGTTAGGACACCGATGGGATGCAGCAGGAGGCTATGGGAGACTATTTTATCACACAGTAAAGAAAGGTTTACCTACTGAGGTGCAGGAGAAATTAGATGGCATTGTAGCAATGGAATGCAAGCCATGGGCAGAAATACAAGATCACATAATACATTACTGCAAAAAGAGACAGGAACAGGAGAAGACTAGGCAGCTGGCCATAGAAAATGCCGCTGCCAAATTGGTACAGCAGAAACTAAATAAGAAAAAGGACAATGTTGACACAGTCATGCTCGCAGCACCTGTCACTCAAATGACAGCAGTAACATCCTTTCCCCAGGCTGCCATGAATGCTCTCACAGGCAACGTCCAACCTGCTCCTCAGCAGGTTCAAGCACCACCTGCTGTACAGTACATACAAGCCCAACCCCAACCTGCCATACAGTATATCCAACAACCGCAACCACAGCCAATGGTACAATACATACCAGCACCACCTGCTTACAGCACCAACACACAGCCTTATTACAATAACAGACAAAATATGAACAAGAACATGGGTGGACAAGGAAGAGGGCGAGGGATGGGACAACAAAGGTTTCCACAACAGCCAGGAAAGGGAACACCACCGATCATTTGCTACTATTGCCAGAAACAAGGCCACATACAGAGAGATTGCCACAGTAAAAAGCGTGACATAAGTCAGCAATATATGAATACTGGCTACCAATCACAAGTACCATTCCAACAACAGCAGCACCCGCAACAACACCTTCAACAGCCCCAAATGCTATACTCTTATGCACAACCGGCACAGCAACAACAAGTGCAGCTCCAAGCGCCCCAAATGACCCAGGTTCAGCCAGCAGTCCAACAAATACAGGTTCCAATGCAACAGCTACAGCCACAGCAACAACCTGTTTATCAGGTGGTCCCCCAAACACAAAACGGTGTCCCTCTAGGAGGAACAATTGTTGCCTCCAGCAACCCCTTTACCCAGGGCACCATCCAGCAATATCAGGGAGGATACACCAGCTAGGACAGCCCACAGACAACTCTTGTGTGCCCAATTTTGTCATGCACAAGCAATACTGAAGAGGACCCTATTGCAAGTGTCGTGATAAATAACAAAACATATAGTTTTCTTGTTGACACAGGTGCCACATACTCCTGTATTACAGGTGGCCCTCTGCCCATTTCAAACAAAACAGCGGACACACAGGGATTTTCTGGGGCAATAGCAAGGGTCCCATTCACCAAACCAGTATCAATGGAGATAGGAGGCCATGTAGTGGAGCAGCCTCTGCTTTATTCACCCAGGTCCCCAGTCAATCTTTTAGGACGTGACCTCATGGCCAAACTAAACATGACTATCCACTTTGATGACAATGGAACAATGATTTGTTCCATACCAGGTACCCCACTAACAAGGATAATGGCAGTCACTGCACAGTCATCCTTAGATAGCCAGGTCAGAGCACGTCCTGTGGATGAGCACGCCTTCTCTGCAGCTGTCCACACAATTGTCGCCACCACTCCCGAGTTACAAGGCCGCACAGTTCAGTTGCCAAAAGAATTTCTCTTCAGGCCCCAAGTACCAGATTCGCAGGTATTAGATAAACACTTGACATTTGACATCTGCGCCCTTGAGATAACACCCACCTATGGTGCATTCCTGGCATGCGATGACAACGCTCATACTTGGGCTTGTGTCATTTTTATCGAGCCTAAAGGGTTGGTAAGAAACATTTCGGATGCCCAGCTATTTGGATCCCCTGAGGAACACTCTAAAACAGAGATTATTTATGATAACAATGTGCCCATCTCAGTGACAGTGGAAATTCGAACACCAACTGTCACCCCTGATTATGACTCTGCGCGAGAAGCAGATTTGGCTCAAGTACCAGCGCATCTTTGGACAACAGGCCCAAATGATGTAGGCCTTATCAGCTCTGCCAGGCCATTTAAGATAACTCTCAAACAAGGTGCTATCCTGCCCAGAATAAAACAGTATCCCTTGTCCAAAGCAGCAGAGGAAGGTATAGCCCCTACAATACAAGCATTGCTAGAGCAGGGAGTAATTTATCCTTGTATTTCTCCGTGTAACACAGCCCTTTTTCCTGTGCGGAAGGGCAAAACAAATCAATGGAGACTAGTTCATGATCTTCGCGCAATTAACAACATAGTTGTACCAGAATTCCCCATTGTCCCAGACCCCTCTATCATCCTCACAAATGTCCCCCCCCAAATGCACAGTATTTTTCTGTCATCGACCTGAAAAATGCCTTTTTCAGCATTCCTTTGCATCCAGACAGCCAATACCTATTGGCCTTCTCATTCAAAAATGTGCAATTCACGTACAGAAGGCTCGCTCAAGGGTACTGTGAGTCCCCTAGCGTCTTCAACAGGGTTGTCAAAGAAGACTTGTCCAATTTCCAATGTGACAGCACCCTACTACAATATGTCGATGACATACTGCTTTGCAGCCCCACAGAACAACAATGCAGGCAAGACACCATCCTCTTACTTACTACGCTAGCACAAAGAGGATACAAAGTCGACAAACAGAAGCTACAGTACTGTCAGAAAGAGGTACATTATCTAGGACAACTACTATCTGCATCAGGCAGACGAGTGACTCCAGGTCGAGTTGAGGCGATAAAAGGTACCCCTGAACCCCAAACAGTTAAAGATATGCAAAAATTCCTCGGCCTGGTTAATTATGTCCGCCAGTGGGTCTTTGACTTTGCAACAATAACTGCCCCATTATTGAAAGCTGTCAAAATGGGCAAAGACAGACACAATAAGATTGAGTGGACACGTGACATGAGGATAGCCTACACCCAGCTCAAAGATGAGATAACAAATGCACCAGTGCTAGGATCACCTGATTACACAAAAGAATTCTACCTATTCACTCACTGTGATGGCTTAGTCATGACAGCAGTATTCACTCAGAAATACCCCATGGGCCATAAGCCCATTGCCTACTTCAGCGGCATGCTGGACGCTGTCATGAAAGGTCATTACCCCTGCGAGCAGGCCCTTGCTGCCGCAGCATTTGCTGTGGAAAAAGCACTCCCATTGTAATGGGCTCTCCACTTACTCTGTACACTGAACATGCTGTCTTTGCAATAATACAAAAAGCCAAGACAACGTTAACAACACAAAGAGTGTCAGGTTACGAAGTAATATTGTCATTACCTTCTCTGAAAATTGTGAAATGCCACACAGTAAACCCTGCCACATTTTTTGCCCATCCAATAGCCACTTCAGATGATGACGCTCATGACTGTGCCACATACTCACCAGATGAGTCTGGAGCAGCAAAAGAGGATCCCTTGCCAAACAGTACTGTATATTTTGTTGATGGCTCCTCTACCATTGATCAAGACACAGGAGTAAGATACACAGGAGCAGCAGTAGTCAAAGCACAGCAGAATGATTCCTCTGATTCCCTAGACATAGTACAGCAAATAACATTACCTTCACATTATTCTGCACAGGCAGCTGAACTAGTAGCCCTCATAGCTGCCCTAAACATTGGAGCTGATGACCGTGTCACAATTTATTCAGATTCTGCATATGTCACCACAACAACACACTCCAGCATCCTCCGCTGGAGAAGGCGCGGCTTCCTTAAATCAGATGGTACACCTGTCATTCACAAAACGTTACTAGAGGAACTTATTGAGGCCCTTACACTACCAGCTGAAGTTGCTGTAGTCAAATGCGCAGCGCACACCAATGGCCAAGATTTTGTCTCCAGAGGTAACGCCTGGCAGATTGGGCAGCTAAGGCTGCAGCCAGAGGCCCTCAAGCAACAGGCCCCCACTTAAAACAACAACAGAAGTTCCACTTGCACCAATTTTACTTTCTCAAACATTGCCTCCCACAGATCATGACAATAGCAATGAAGAAATTCCAAAAACACCATCCCCACTACCAACACTATTTGACATTGACATAACACAGCAATATGATCAAACTGCACAGTTATATCTCAGAGAAATGCAAGAAAGTGCACCAGATCAAGAGAAAGAGTTATGGAAGAAGAGGGAGTACAACAGGACTCCGCCGATTTAATATACAGACAGACAGTAACAGGGAAACCTGTAATGCCACAGGCCCTGTTACAAGTGGCATTAGACCAACTTCACCTTCCCACACATGTCACCCGAGATAACATGTCCACCACCTTGCAAACAGACTGGTTCATCCCCAATGCCCATGAACAGATACAATTGTATGTTAATAAATGTCTCATTTGCCAACAATATTCCCCAAACCCGACTCTAAAAACAGTTGCTTCTACCATTCCTAGACCATCTGGGCCCTTCAAAGAGCTACACATTGACTATGTCGACATGATCGACCGCTGCCAAAATTACCGCTATCTCATTGTAGTAGTGTGTCCATTTTCACGCTGGATCGAAGCTGGACCTTGCGTCCACTGCGATGCTAAAGCAGCTGCCACATTTCTGCTCCGTGATGTCATTACTCGCTGGGGCATTCCAGACGCCATCCGGACCGATAACGGAAGCCATTTTTCAAATGTTATCTTTTCCTCCCTGACCACAATGCTAGGCATTAAACACAAACTGACATCAGCTTACCACCCACAAAGCAACGGCATCTGTGAGCGCCTCAACGGCCTGCTCAAAAATAAAATAAGCAAAATAAGTGCCACAATAGGAAAGAAATGGCTTTACTGCCTGCCCATAGCACTCTTTGCACTAAGAAACTCTCCAAGTTCGGATCACCACCTCACGCCCCATCAGCTTGTCACTGGACGATCTATAAATGTAACAATTCCATCCACACGCCCTAAAACTGATAGTGAGTCATCACCAGAGATAGTTAAGGCAGAACTTTACGATTACCTGTGCCAACTAACAAGCGCAGCGCAGTTCCTTTCTACCCAGGTATCCAAGAGAAGAGACAAGGGCCCCAACGATCCTGAGCTCCCACCAATCCGTCCCGGGACACTGGTCTTCGTCCGAAAAAACGTCAGACGTTGGAAGGATCCAAAATTTGAAGGACCCTTCCCAGTCATAGACTCATCACCAACTGCAGTGCGAATAACAGAAAGAAAAGCATGGATCCATCGCAGCCACGTCCGCCTAGACCCCGCACCACCACCTCAGCCAATAGACTAAGGAAAGGACCGGACTTATTATCAGTACAATTCCATGAAGACAGCGGCCTTTCATCCTCCCATGATGAAGAGCACGATGAGCGTCGAGTACTTACAGTCAGGAATGTTAAAGGAAATGCAAAGTTATGTATTCCACTTGCCATACTAATTTGTATTTTAGCCATTGCCGCCTTGACATGGTATATGTTTTATCTTATAACCACTGATCAATGTGATCTTCCTGATGCTATTACACAATGTTCAGGACAGCCAGTTGTGCCACCAGATGGAGATAAGATCAAAAGACCGCCATTCCCACCTTGTATTGCTGATACAGCACACACGAGCACACACTCCACACCCACAGTTACTGATCTGATCCCAAGTAGTGCTACCACCCCAGGGGATGACGTTCTGAATATCACAATAGGTCCCCAGTTGTCCCGCAGTGCCCCTCCCCGCACTAACAGTAGATTTAAACGAGGTAGACCAAGGTTCTGGAGGACCCGTAGACCAAAACCTAAGGTTACACAAGAATGGGCCACTGCTCTTCAGGACACAATAGTTCACATGGCACAACCTAATCCCATGCCCGATTTCCACTCCACACGTCCTGACGAATCTGATCCACATCATGGAGCCCATGATGCCCTGTTAGATAACATGTGGTACCGGCACATGTCCGAAATTGGAAAAAAACAACAAAAGAAGCATGTTTTGTATGCTCACATATTCCCCATGCAGTAGGCGCAGACAAAATGATTTTCCCAAAAGAAGTACCACCCCCAAAAGCTGAGTGTCTCCTCCATCTGTTCCTTTGCCGAATATACGGCCAGATCCAGCTCCTGTCAGCAACTATTGAAACAATTTATGTAAATACGACCATATGGGATCATAATCCTGTCACGTTCAAAATTGTAACTAATAAAAATGAATTTGACAGAGACATACAGGGTTGGTCTAAAGAAGAAATACAACGTTGGGAGCGTACCTTTGTCCAGTTACGCTACTTTACCTTTTCAAAACCAGAATCAGTATGTTATGAACGAATAGACAAAAGCCCCTGTGTGTACAGGCCTGTGCTAAAATTATCAGCCAACGTCTATGTTGAAAACAAATGGAGTGGGCCATGCAACTTCAATTGTAGAGCTGCTTCCTTAGGGAGCGCCTTTCATAACAACAATTAATGACGGAGAGATCGATAGGGGTGTTGAGGATGGGTGCGGGGAAGTCTGGACACAAGAAAGCAGAAGGTACACCTTTAGTAAGGACAGCACCTATCCATGGAAAAGAGCATATAAACTGAAAAATCCTCTCCTTTGTTTCCTAGGTAACGGTACCCGCCCTGTGGGCAGCAACACTAACTGTAACACGACAATTTTTAATTTGGACCTCCAAGACGGCACCGCCAGCCTCATGGACATCTTCTGGGCCTGCGGAGAGCGCATCTACGCACAGTTGCCTCCTCAATGGAAGGGCCTATGCACCATGGTCACAATGCATGAACTGCATCTCGTTGTCCCGGCATCCAACATTTCCCAAGTGTTTGAACACCCCATTACAGGTGATGTCACCCTGCTTCACCGGCACCGAAGGAGTGCTCAATATTTTGCTAACGATGCCTTTAAGGAAGTTCCTGACGAGTTTCGCCTGTTCAATCGCGCCCAGGAATTCTTTGGGGGCCTGTGGCCCATCTGGCAATCATCTGCTAATGCCCGGTGGCTGCAGGTCACACGCTACGAACTAATGACTCTGATCAACAACACCCGAGATGGGTTCAACGCCATTCAGGAAGAATTACGACCAATAAGACTTATGGTTCTAGAGCATAGATATGTTCTAGATCAGCTCACAGCTATGCAGGGAGGGGTATGCAGTTCCATCGGATCGAGCTGCTGTACTTTCATACCATCTAATGATGCGGGCAACGGGTCTCTCGCTAAGGCCATTGAGGACTTGGGCAATTTGGGAAAGAAGATGCGTGATGAGGGCGGTGCCGCTGCAGACCCTATTACGGGCTGGTTCAACATGGACTGGATGCCTTCATGGCTATCTGCTATCTTGAAAACTATGTTACCCATTTGTTGTGTTATCATACTAATGTGTTGCGGTGTACAGGTACTAATGAGGTGCCTCAGTAGATGTACCGTCAAGGCAGTTGGGATAAATTACGTTAAAACAGAAATTTACAGCAATGCAGACTATCAGGACATGCACCGTGCCCCTGGGGATGGGGATGGACAGGTTCACATACAACTCATAGAACAAGGTGCCCCTGATGCTTCTCCCGAGACGCCCTTAGTTCCACCAGTTCCACCGCAGAGGTACACTTTGAAGGAGGAGCATGACGCTCACCTGTATGACCAGTTAGTGAGCCATGATGATGGAGAATATGTTACCCTACCATCAGATTTGCAACTTCCGGCTGCGTGCCCCAACGTTGATGACCCACCCAGCATGCACCCGATTCTTGAGAGTCCTTCACAATATTCTATCCGGAATGTGTTCAAAATTGAACAAGAGCAGGGAGATGATGGAGGGTCCCGAAAGTCCTGTACTACCATCTAACAAGAAACCCATTAATGATTTTGCACTACCCACCAAACATGATACTCCTAGATAGTCCTACCGGGCAGGCTCAGATAGAATGTCTTAAATTGTCCACTTTCCCTTGTCCTGATAGCACATCCTATGTAGGCCAAGCCCAGCTCCTTAGATAAACCATATCTTACATAGGCCCAAGCATACCTTCCTAGATACAAAAGTGTAGGCCCAAATGAAAGTGACTCTTGCTCTCATTTATAATAATTCTAATGGAACAGACCTCATAGGCCTCACTGATCTGTTAGCAGAGATCTGTCCCCTTCACCCAGATACGACCTTAGCCCTCTCTTGTAACTTGCCACAGTTGCAAGAATAAGGGTGGCCCCCACCCATGTGACGGGCTGTCGGAACATCTGGCAGTGTCACATGCAAGATTAGTGATATTCTTAGCTATGGGACTTTCCGCGCTTGCTAAACTGGAACTTGAGGCAGGAACTTGACCAAGAAAGTAATGCATTTAATATTAATTCTAAGCATTTTTCACGGTGAAAGTTATCTTTTGTTTACTTTTTGCGGTCAGAGAACTCTGACCGCCTGCCAACCAGTTCTGTTTCATCATGATACCACTTCTCATATAAAATTTTCCAGTAAAGCAGGTGGTCAAGTGGCCTGCGTCAGATCTCGTGTCAAGCCTCGTGCACACGTAGGCGTGAGTTCTGCATTCAATAATAAAGTTCTGCATTCAACTATATAAAAGAGCCCACCCGGACTAGAGCTTCGAACTCTTCCATTGCATCAGACCTTGACTGCATCTGGAGGGCTTCCCGTGCGATCGTCCGTTGGTGACTGGGCCTAGTGCTTCAACTTCCAAGGTGGTAATACTCTTTTGTGATAATTTTGCCTATTGGCTCTTGACAGCCGATCTGATGGCATAGCCTCTTGGCTCTGTCAGCCTATTTGATTAATTCACTATTAGCTTATTCAGTCTTTTTAATAATTTAGCCTTTTGGCTTTGACAGTCTATCTAATTCAGCTCATCCTAACCCAAGCCATTGCATTTATCTTAGTTTAAATTGCGTAGTTTTGAATGGTGTTGCTTTCTTAAGAAAAGGTTTGTCTTCTAGGCACTAGCCTATCCATCCTCTGTAAAGTTAGGGTTGCTCCTTGGGCAGCTGCTTATAGCACAATATTTTAGTCATATGTTTGCTTCTTTGAGCAACTGAGTTTGAACATTGTCGATGCATTTATTTTTCATTCTGCTCATGTGTGGTGGGCAACATTTAAATTGAAGTGCTTTTATGCTTTGAACTGTTTGAATAAAAAGTCACTGTTTTATACCGTGGTTTCTTCTTTCCAAGTGAACGAACAGCACAGGGGTCAGGCTCTCTGGAGTCGGTAAGCGGAGGGGTGTGGCAGCCACAAAAGAATCCTCCCTTTCAGAGTGCAACAGTAGGGAAAGTGTTGGATTGCAGAAGAGTAACAATTAATATTCTCACTCCAGTCAGTTCAAAATTAAAAACAAATAACATTTTAACAACAAAAATATTTATATAAATATGTTAAAAATTAAAATACAAATATATTTAATATTACATTTTTAAAGAAAACATATTATAATGTTAAATATATATGATAGATACCTACAAATATTATATTAAATAAAACAAAAATAATTTCCAAACAAATAAATATTTGTAATTAGAAATTATTTAGAAACAAAAACATTAATTATTAAATAAATTTACTTTTTTTATTTCCTACCCTATAACACCACACAATTCACAAACCACATCTAAATAAAAAAAATGTACTTCCTTAATTAACATAATTAATTACCAATGAAAGAAATATTATTAATTAAAAAACAAATTAAAACTCATAAAAATTATTTTACTTCCCACACTTTACCCCTATAATCCCCACAACCCACAACTAAAATTAAACTGTAAAAAATGAATTACACAATTAAAACCTATTTTCAATTAAAAAGTAATAGTATTTAACAACTAATTCTAATGGAAGGAAAATTAATTTACTCCCCACACTGTACCCATATAACAATAAAACCCACACACAAAAAATATAAACAAATACCCTAATTAAATATAAATTAATTAATTAATATGAAGGATCATCTAATTTTTAATTAATTAAACTTAAATTACTTCCCACCCTTACCCCTATAAACACCACTACCCACACCTAAAAATAATTACACAAATTCCATATTTAATTTTCAATTAATTAATTAATATTAATTAACAACTAATTATCAATTAATTAAACATAAATGACTTCCCACCCTTTACCCCTATAAACCCCACAACCCACACCTTAAATTAATTACACAATTTCCATAATTAATTTTCAATCAATTTATTAATATTAATTAAGAACTAATTATTAATTAATTAAACATAAATTACTTCCCACCCTTTACCCCTATAAACCCCACAACCAGCATCTAAACAAATTACACAATTACCATAATTAATTATCAATCAATTAATTAATATTCATTAACAACCAATTAATAATTAATTACAAATAAATTACTTCCAACAATTAACACTATAAAATCTAAGTTAAATAAATGAAAAATAATCATTAATTTATTATAATTAAATTACTTCCCACCCTATTCCCCTATAAACCCACAACTAGCTACAGAACAAAAAAATCCAAAATGTAATTAAAATACAATTCATAACTACTAAATATTTAACAGATATATTAAAAAACATAAACAATACTTGTACAAAAAACATACATCACATATATTTAAAATATAAACTAAAATACATAACACTAATTAAAAAATCGATTTTTTAAACAACTATATTTTTGCTAACAATATTAATGACTTCTATATTTAAAAAAATGATATTTCTTAACTTAAATTCGATATTCTTGACCACGATATTCTTGCTGTTGATATTTCTGAATCACGATATTTCCAACTCGATATGTGTGTAAGTCGACATTTCCAACTCAATATTCTGTCTCAACAACGTGACACCCCACTAGTCTGTTGAAAATAATTTGTGGTGGAGGGTGAGGCCAGGGAGTAAAGTGGGGCTAAGTGCCTGATTTAGAGGTTGGTGGGTGGGATACTCTGTGACAAAAGCTGCCCTCTGAACAGTCACATACTGTACCCCGCTACCAGAGTGGGAACAACACAGACTAGGTTTGTCCTATTGCTTCAGGATGTTAACTTTTGCCACTTTTGCAGCACCCAGCAACTTAAAAAAAGTGTATACCAGTTAGTTACAACCTTGTCCTACTACCCTCTGTAACTATATTGACCACTAGGAGGGTATGCTTATGCCTGGTGCCTACAACATACATATAACATTTTAATCTTCTGTAGAAGTTACTATCTAAATTAGTTCACTTCACTTCTTAGTTCTATTACCAGAATAGATGAAGCAATGGATGCTACCTCTCTGAATCTTCCAGAACCTTATTCCAGGGTTTCCCAAGGTGCCTTATTAATGGTGGTGGTAGTAGTAGCAGGCTAACAGGGAAGATATCACAAGCAAGCTCCCACTCCCACCTAGGAGAACTCCAATTGTAGGATCACAGGCAACTAGATTAAAAGAAAAACAGATTTAGTGAGTTATTTATATCATAACATTAAAGACTGAAACCAGACTACCACTATGACACAAAGACCTGATATTATTACAAAAACTAGCTGTAGTAATGTCTGAGCAATGGGGAGCTAGTATTTAATTAATTTATTAAAACAATTAAAACTAAATGTACAAAATCCTCGAGTCAGGAGGAGTGGACACAGGAGAAGTTAAACATTTAAGCAACACAAGGCCTGAATGATGATGTATACGAATGTTATGTCTGTATCCCTTTTATGCATGGATGTGCAAGTGGAGATGGTGTGGGCTATTTCTCAGGTAAGAGAAAATCCCGTAGTGAGTTGGTGTCGCTTTCACAGCATCCAGCCCACAAAGTGTGTGATCCATTTATGGTGTAAATTCATGAGTCGCACCTCAATTTATCACACAGCCTTCGGGAAGAGGGTTAGGGGTTTGATTAATAGATGGGAACGGGTAGTTGGGGAAAGGTGTGACAAAGAAAAACACTACACAACAACAATTTTCATCAGGTCGATGAGCAGCACATCATCATCATCAAATCTGTTGTGGAAGGAAATGAAGGCATGACAGTTCAATTAAATGCATTGCAAACAGTCCTTCAGCCCCAGAGACCCAAGATACTATACATCTAAATAGTCTGTCATTTAGGTTTCAAAACATCAAATTATGGAGGAGTGAACCTACACAGTTCTATAAATTATGATTGTTAAAAGAAAAATGATACTGTATATAAATGTCAAATTGGGCGGCACATCTGCATTCTTCTTGGAATGTCTGCCTTGGGTGCTGGCTGAACCGGTCCGGTAAGGTAAGGAGAAGATAAGGTCTGTGGATTGTAAAAAAGTAACAATACTGTAGCGTCACAGAGAAGGACAGAAGGTAAGTTTCATGAGGAGTAGACCAAGAGGAAGAGCAAGAGCATAGGCTGCTGCAATTATTCATGATGACTCATGTGTGATTAACTGAGACGTGAAAGCAATTTTACAACCAATCCCAGACAAGTAGCAGCATGTACCTGGCTGATCAATCTCACAACTGTCATAACATTTAGCTGAGTGCGTCCATCATGTGATGATGTGGCATCACATGCCTGTCTACAGTTTCAGCCCCCCCCACGACAACCACATAATAGAGGAGTTTGACATTTGAGATAGCACACTACTCAGCATTTCCCAAATCAACGCATCTCTCTCCAGTCCACAGGGCAGAGTAGGCCTCTTAGAGTCATCATCATGCTGGCTTCCCTTTGAAGTAGATAACTTCCTTCTTCTGGCTGTTGAGGTAGTATTGCCCTGAGTCCTGACTCTGAGTAATGAATTAGTCTGACTCCTGACCCAAATGAAATTGAGAGAGATAGACTTGTAGTACACTGCTGTTGATGAAAAAGAAGAGCAAAAGATTTTGAGCATTTTGTTCAGATTTGTATTTGTTAACTAAACTGACTGGTCTGGTCACTGAAGAATCAGAACAAAAGTACAGCAAGGAGTGGACCATGCAAGTACATCTAGCTAAGTGTGAAGGGGCCAATCACCTTCAGGCAAAATCTCTCATCAGACCCCAAACATTGCAAATCATCGAAATCAAGTTTACAAATTAGTTGAACACCATCACTGTCTGCCACCACATGAATCATCATCACTCACACTCACTCAATAATATGTCACTAATTGGTACAATAGTGACCTATTCCAGTCCAAGCACAATTGTTGCATTGTATCTCCTCTTTTCCCATGGAAGCAAGACATTGGTAGTCTTGTAAATGAATGATCTTTACTGGGGCAGCCCTGCTACGGAATGAAAAAAAAGAAGGCTTGGCATGGGACGGAGGCAGGGATTGTCTCCAATGTCCTTGAAGGTAATTGAGAGGCTTCTTCACTGCACACTGGTCCAACTCCAATCCGGCCATACATGTGAATAAGTGGTGGGACTGCTTAAGTCAGACACAAAGGGCCCGATTCCGATGTCGGCAGGAAGGGCTCCGACCGTCGGTTGGAGCCCTTCTGCCCGCATCGGAATATACTGTTCGGATTCCTTTCCGACCGAGCCATGCTGATGGACTCGGTCGGAAAGGAATCCGACTCGGTTTTCCGGGTGGCTTACGATGGGCTCTGAGAGCCCGTACGCCATCCGGAAACACTTCAGTACTCCCCCGGCCTCCTCTTTCCGGCCGAGGGAGTATGATGGCAGTTTCCCACTTTCTTTTTGTGCCTGTCTTTCTGGCACAAAAAGGCAGTGGGAAACTGTCTTTGGGGGCCCCCAGTAGGGGCCCCATGAGTGTGAGGCCACCGAATGGTGGCCTAGGGGGCATCTATGGTGCCCCTCTGTTGATCCCTGCACCCGTTGGCAGGCACCTTGAGGTGCCTGCCACAGGGTGCAGGGATGAACTGCACCTCTGCAGTTAGCAATGCGAGCATGCATTCCATTCGGAATGCATGCTCCCATTCTTGAATATAGGATTGCGACCGAACAGGGTTCCGTCGCATCCTACTTGCAGGTCTGTAACCGACGACAGGAAGTCGGTTGGTTACAGTTCCTGACTGATGTCAAAGCATGGCAAAGCAGTTTTACGATAATCTGGAAGTTCTATGGTGGACTACTCAGTCAGAGAAGTAGAGTTCATCCTCAAACTTAGGGGTTCACCTAAAAGTTGGTCAGCTGATGCACTTGAGACTGACCAATCGCCCTCATCCGCCTCCTGTGGTGTTTCAGGAACAGTGTAATAGTGTGGTATAAAGTGTTGGTTCATTTGAATTACAGTCATATCATTTCATATCAAAATCTTTATTCGGTTTATAGAAATAAAACCATAAAAGTACACAATAAAAACAAATACAATTAATAAGTCACTTAAAAAGATACAAAACTCATGTCTGAATGCCCGTTCCCAAAGTCAGTAGCCTGTAACATTTGTGATATAGCATCATGGGATCCATCTCTTAAAAGGCAGGCAAGGTCTTCATAGCAATCCGGTTATATTAATAGTCACAGTCGCCAGGGCCTCCTGTCACTCATTCAGTATAATTTAAGCAATCCATCGAGCATCATTATAATCAAACAGTTCATGGGAGATGGATTTATAAAGTAGCCTCATAAGTTAAGGCTTCCAAATGAGCAAGATTTTTCCTTCTTCCCAAGGCAGATATGATGAATGCTATGACAGATAGACAGATATCCCCATTTTCCAGAGCACATAAATAGTTAAAAGCATCCTGATAATAAATATAGTTGCCAGTTTTAAAGATCAGCGCTAAAAATTGTTTCCTAAGGTCCTATAAAAACTGCAGAATAAAATAAAGTGCATTGTGCTTTGGCTAGTTCTACCATCACATGGACAATTTGGTAAGGTGTTAGTCCATGCCCCAATTTTAGGAAAGGCAACCCTTAAGTGCAATGTTCCTAAACGTAACCTGGTGAGGTAGAACCTGTGTTTACTGTTCTTAACAAATGTCAGGCAATTTTGCCAACCCACTTGTACAGGGCTCAACATAATTACACACCGTGGATTTTTTACTTTCTTGGGTGTCTCAATGATTCAATCTCCTTGCTTAAGTCCATGATAACATTTACTTTGGTTTTATCAAAAACATTATTATAGAAATTATTTAAAACCAGATTTAGCTTTTCTTCTGTTTGTAGGTGAAGGAATTGGAAGTAGGGGGAGGACATATAGGACCTAAATAGTTTCAAGGTGTGGTTGTCAATCTCACCATGTTTTGAGGAGAGAGACTGATCCTTCTGATTGTGAAAACTATGCCAGCTGCACTGAACACATGCTCAGCAGACTCACGGGCTATTGGACAAGCCAGCTACTTTATTGTCAGCCTGCTGAGCTCTGGCCATTGGTGCATCTTCCCATACCAATAGACCAATGGGTTTTGGTCCACAAAGACCTCTTTTGGGTCTTCCAGATAATCTTGGACCATCCTCTGAATGGTCATTGGTGTTGCCTGCTCCTCTGCACTCGATGTAAGACCTACCACTTGAAACCAAGCCATTGCAGAGGTTGGGTCCGATTCTTCGGTTGCTTGTGTTGTTGTTGCCGGTATTGTTGTTGTTGGTGTTGGCTGCTGTGAGACAACAGCACTGTCCTATCTGGAGGTTGAAGGCTGCACACCAAAACTTCTGCCTGGGACTCTAACTTCCAGCCATTCTTCTTACAGGTCTCTCGCTTGCTCAACACTCCATGCCTTGTATAAAGAAACATCCCCTTCTCAAAAAGGAATGAAAGTTGCCAGTATTTTATTGTACTGTGGATCAAGTATTGTGGCAGATATGTACTCTTTGGAGGATACAATCTCTCTTTGAAGACTTGGATTAACAGCCAAGCAATGGATTAAGCTCTCAACTAACTCATGCAATTCTCCGTTCACACCAGTGAACCTTTGCAACACCTGTTTTAACTGGTCCTGTAGCAGATGCAACAATGAAATAGCTTGGCTCATCGTACTAGCCTCATTGCTGATTTCCTGTGTGAATACCTCAAAAGGAAGTGGTGTTTGTGGCAGGCATTTGACTAGGCTCCATTTGTCTATCTCCATGGTCATTCTTTTCCCAGTTGCATCCCCTCCTCTTTGAAGGACATAGTCGGTGATCGGTCAGTACTGCTCAAACAGACATTGCAACATGTAGTAGGTAGCATTCCAGCATGTTGGCACCTCCTGTATGATGGCTTTAACTGGTACTCTATTAGCACACTGAATGATCCTCAACTGCTTTCAGGCTTTACAAAATGGATAAATTGAGTACAGATTCTTCTGCAGGTGGCCAGTGTGTTGCTGACTATGTCTTATTTTTTTAGAAAGTCCTGCACAATTATGTTGATGTAATGCGCCAAACACAGGACCCTGAAATATCCACCATCTGCCATTGTCTTGACTATATTACTGCCATTGTCTGTGGCAACAAATTCAATTCTGAGACATCTGAGTTGCAGCCATTCAAACACCTTGCTGTTATAGTCTTCCAAGATGTTTGAAGCTGCATGAGATTTCTCCATGGTGAAGTTCGCTACTGCTGCATGCCACCCTTAAACTTTCTTCAACACTGAGACCTGCAGGCGGCTGTTGCATAACCACCACAAAAGAGATCCAGTGTGCAGTAATACACATGCAGTCAGTTGCTTGCAACTAGTCCACATGTCTGTCACCAGGTGGATAGTGTGAACAGCACTCTGCTGCACACGCTTGCAGCACATTGTGATGGAGCGCTGAAACAGCAAAATATGTTTGGCTGGGAACCTTTCATTTCTGCCAGATGGCCACCACAAATTCTAAAAATTCCTCTCCTTCCACAAAAGAAAAAGGAAGGAGATCCAGCACTAACATTTTAATCAGCTTACCATTGTACGAACGTGCAATTGGGTGGTTGCGTTTGCAGGGCCCCTACTGCCTAAAAATGCCCTTAATTGTAGCTTGGATTTTTTTGTTTGTGGTGCCAATGATGCAGGTGATGTTGGCGCACTGCAGGGGACAGGGCTGCTTTGTGGAAAGCTGTCACACTCTTCTTCCTCATCACCTCCTACATGATTGGAGCTGATTCCCCTCTCTCATCACCACCTGCAGTAATTTCTTTAAGGTGCTGCTCCCACCAGATTGCGTATTGTTTGGTTTCCAGTACCATAGTGTGATCTAGGCTTACCTCGACGAACACTCACGTGGCAAATGGAGCATATTGCAATGTTATCCTCCTGCTTGCTAATCGTAAAGAAGTCCCAAACTGGGTAGGATAACCCTTTTTTGTTTTGCCATTGGTACCAATACCAGAAGAACTGGAGGTAGGTGGGTGTGTCAACGATTGTCTCTCTGAAGTACGTAATTCGACTGAGGTAGCGGTGGATGCAGGTCTCAGCGGGGGCCTTACAAATTTGGAAACTGGTGGCGGTGTTGGAACCAGTGGCACATCCCTCAGAGCAGGTTGAATAGGAGGAGTATTGTTGGTGTCCTCTAAGCCAGCTTCCATGACAATGACTGGCTCGTCCTCCTCATCCCCTTCCATAATTCTAAGGCTTTCATGTGGATGTTGCTGTGGTGGCGATAAGTGTTGTTTATGTACTGTGTTGGGCCTGAATCCGGACTGCATGGTGTTGAGGCTCTGGTGGTTGCTGAGGTAGTCGGTGAACTCTATCTGGGAGTGTTATGTACTGTCGCAAACTTTCAAGGTTAGTGTTTGCATTGCTATTCTCAAGCGCCACCCGTCCCACAATAAAAGAATATTATTTCATTGGTTTTCTGTAAAAACTCCTTCAGTACTCTATTATGACATATTTTGCAACAGGTAAAGGCATTTTGGTATTATAACCTTTTTTTTATAATGCTTCTTTCTCTAACAAGGACACTAGAAATGTCCTCCAGTGTTTAAAATCGTATTGGAAATCAGTCGTATCATTTTAAAATTACTTCTAGAAAATTCCCTGTTATGTCTTGTAACATTTATTATCAAATATTTTAAACCCACCACTGCTAGAGTAAGTGGAAGAGACTATTCAGAAACTTGGTTCCCACGTGCATCGGAAGTGGGAATTAAATATGTTCACAAGAAACAGCACTAATGTAATGAAAAACGCTAACATATAAAAAATGGTACAGCCAACACGTGCTACCTAGCTGCTTTATCAAGGATTGTAGAGGTTCTGGGAAATGTGCACATATTTCAGAATAAGACATAAAATGATGACATACAATTATGGGCCTGATTTAGAGTGTGGCAGACAGGTTATCCCGTCACAAACCATAAACGTGACGGATATCCCGTCTGCCTAATTACAAGAGCATTTGGATATAATACACTTGTAATCAGGCTGATGGGACATCCATCAAGTTTGTGACGGAGTAACTTATCCGCCAAACTGCAGATCAGGCCCTATGCTTTCTACATATAGCATAGCTACATGTATGTTGGTATTTATTTTATATATATGAATGATTGTTCATATTGAGCAAATATTCCACAATAAGATGTCCAAACCAAGATGATTTGATGAGTATGTCTTTTCATTGGGGAATGTTGTTAGAAAATATTCACATTTATTGATGACACCAGTTAGCCTTGTCTGTACAAGTATTTGTTTTTCATTCTTTATGTGATCATGTGATGTGAGATTTGTTTGAAAAGCACTTTGTATTATAAATCATGACTAACTGTAGAGCAAAGCTCCCGAAGAGCCTAAATACTTTGTACCTGATGCCATTCTAATCCCAATAGTAATAAAATGATCATCATCAATTTCTTAAGTGCCAGCGCTTGTTCTTTTCCTGGTTACTTGAAGCAGGACTTGGTTCATATATTAGAATAACAACAAGACCAGCATAAGACTTCAATGGCAAATGCTAAAACGAAGGGACTAGTCCACCAGGTTAACATTAATGTCAGGCTGGAAATTTGATGGAATGGTTTTGTTTAAAAAAGATGTTCTCCATGTCGAAAACAAACATACTCTTCCTATCATAAGTTGCAACAAAATTCAGCAGAGTTTCTCTGTAAAACGGCCTGTAAGCTATTGGGTCGGTCACATACAATAGGACATCTCTGCATATAATTATGTGCGTTCATCCCACTGTCCATCCCACCTCAAGCCCGTAGTGTATCTCCTCACCCCGCAAGAAAACAATTCCAGCAATAAGGCGAAAAGCAATAGTGAGAGGTGGCATTACTGACTCGTGCCATTTCCCACAGGGAAGGGCAATGATGTGGCTTCAGTCGCCTTCGCCGTCACTATAGGTGAACTATACAATAGCCTAACCCAAGACAGGAAAGCTGGCCCACATCCCATTTAGTTCAAAACACAACGAAAAGGCCAGAGGAGATTTTGAGACCTGCAGCAGTTGGCTCCTCTAATGACTATATTAACCACAACAAAAATCCCTGGGTCTATTACAAACAGGACAGGAAAGACCTACTAATGGTGCAGTGTCCCTTTTAAAGGAATATGTCCCTCACCCACCAAAGGTGACATGGTTCATCATAGGGTAACCTCCTCGCACTGTGATGCCTAGTCATGATGTGGGCTCCAACCCCCTCTCTGAGAGGGAGGAGCTCAGAGATGTTTTAAGAAGAAGTATAGTAAACACATTAGATGAGCTAAGGGATATGAGGGCAGCAGAGCAAAATCAAAAGAAAAATGTGATTGTTAAAACTAGCTATAGGGTGCGCAAATATCTTTATTGGTCCATCCCTGGGCCAGGATTAAAAACTAAGACACGGCAGGAGTGGATTCAACCTGCTTCTGGGTCAAATTGGTAGGTTAGTGGTAGGTCGACATGTTTCAGCCTGTAACCCTCAACAGAGGTGTGGTGTCCTTCTTCAGGACCTATAGTGGTCTTGTGGCAATCCATTTAATCAAGGATCCACTGGCGGTCCCCCACTAACGTCAAGCTTCATGCCTCAACTCTACCCTGGTGTGGTGCTCAAGGAACTCTCTATCCTTCAAGTGTGCAAAGTGCTGCCGCTAGCCACGGCAGGGAAAGGCCTATGGTGAAGCAAACACAAGGAGATGATGGACGGAGTGCTGAAACTTTTCAGTACCTCACCCCCAGTTACAGATCTGGGTTGAATCCATCATCGTTCTTTAGCTCACTTTGCCACCCCAGTTCAGACCCAGCCATATGCAAATCAGTCTTGACTCTGTTCCTCATGGGAATAGTCCAGTCTGAACTGCCAAGCCAAGTCTTCCCTGGACTGGAAACAAGCATCCTGGGACCGGTTTCCGGCCTATGATGAAGCATGCCACCTTTGGTGGGTGAGGGAAACTGCCTTTTAAAAGGCACGCTCCACCATTACTAGGTCTTTCCTGTCCTGTTTGTTATAGACCCAGAGGTTTTTGTTGTGGTTAACCACATCCCATTTTGACCAGGACTGCCATCATATATCCCACTCAATTGAGATGACGACTTTTGCAGCATACAAGGAGAGGACTGTTGTTGGTGCTAAGAATCCCTCTCTGTTATCCATGCATCCGACCAGCACTTCAGGTTGTGCCTAGTTCCCCTTTGGGGTAAATACCCTGACGGGCCTGTGTGAATCAGTGCGTTAGCTAAGATCTTAGACTCTAAGGGGCATATTTATCAAAGTTTTTTGTCGCCTTTGTGCCACAGAAGGTAGCACAAGGGCGACGCAAAACCTACAATATTATTTACCAATCCATACAAGGCCACCTTGCATGGCTTGGTAAATCTGGTGAAACGCAAGGCAGCGCAAGTTGCTGCCTTGTGTTACACTACATGGCGGGGTGTTACATGGGTGGAGCGTGGGTGTTCCCACTCATCCACCCATGTATTCTGACACATTCCTAGATTTACCAGTACTGGTAGACCTGGGAATGTATCAGAATTGTACGCCTTCCCACCAGAGGAGCAACGAGGAGAAATATCTTTATTTCTTTTCATTGTTTCCTCTTTCTAAGTGTTTCGCTTTTTGCAGCACACTTAGATAGAGGAAAATGCCTCTGAGGATTGTTTTTGTACAGGAAGGTGCCCCTTCCTGCGCAAAAATATTCCTGCTGACAATGCCGGCACCCTTGTACCACGGCACAAAGGTGTCTGCATTGGCATAAGGTAGCAAATTGTGAGCCAGCCCAAGAAGACAAGAACGCGTCATATAATGGTAAATATGGTGCATTCCTGCCCTCTCCCTTTCACGTATTGCAGTGCAGCATGGTGTCTTGCTGCATTGCGTTGCATGAAACCCTGATAAATCAGCCCCTAAATCTAAAAGGGATATCAGCCTGTATGACTCACACTATACTTTTCTGGTTTCTTTTGTTTTACATTAGCACTATTGTTGCACTTTTTCATCAAAAGACAGATATCCCTGGAGTCTAGCTTCAACATACATAAGTCAGAGAGAGTCGCCTGTTTAATGGAGAGGTATTTGAAAATTTCCAGGGCAAAACCATTTGGGTGAGTATTCTCCCTATTCAGATGGATAAGAGCCTCTGATATTTACTCCACTGTCAGTTCCCCCTTCAATGCCTCTTTGGCAGTTAGTGCCAGCCGTGGAGTCCACTTTACCTTAACTTCCTACAAGTGTTTCCGCCTTGCCAAATACTGATTTTGAGCATTGCCAGTAGACAATGTCTTAAACTCTTGCCTATCTGCAGATTTACTGGTCTCGCTGGAATCACCCACTCTGGATGGACAATACACTGTTTTAGGATGAGATCAAAAAGGCAAACCATGTCAATAGCATGTTGCACCTTCATGGAGTTCAAGGCAATGTTGATAGAAAGTTGTATGTTGCTGATTGGCAGCAGTGGATTTGCTAGTCTCACTGGGAGCACTTAATTTGTAAAACAATAAAAACAGGGCCCCAAAGTTTTAAGTTTTTATTAGAAGCCCACTTCAGGTGCTGCCTAAGGCCGGGGATGCTGAATATCAAGGCTGCGCCGTTTTGATTCAACCTCAAGCCTCTTTCTTCCACTACTTTACACTTACTATCACTTTAGCTCACTCATGCTGGTTTAATTTCATTCCCGCTTTCTTCCTTTGTCTCTGTTTTCCTATCTTTCTTGTTCGTTCTCCCTTTTCTGTTTTTCTCTCTCTCTTGCATCTGATAATGAAAAATGAGTCATGGCCTCCAAAACAGAATGCCAGTGCTCACCACCTGTAACAGGTGCCATAAATGGAGCTCTCTAGCACCCAGTACTTAATCAGGCCACCCAATACACCAGCTCAGAATCAACAAGGTAAGCTGCATCATTGCATAGCAGATTTCATAGGAGTGACAGAAGCTTTGAAGGCACTGAGTTGCAGGCTAGCAGCAGGCAGATTTACTAATTAACTGAGCAGCATCCCCCTCTCTGATATGGAAACGTTGTATTTAGGTCATCAATGTAAGCCACGTCAGTGATACAACACAATGTTATGAGTAGAGCAGACAGGGAATCAAAGTCCTCAGTTTGTTCAGCAGCAGCAGATTTGCTGTTTTCTCTGAAAGCAATCTTCATTACTCCGAGTCCTAGTCTTCCTAGATGCAGTCCTGGGTCCTGCCCTTCCACACGGGCATGGCGGTTGACTATTTCCTGTTTTACTGTTCTTTTTGGTGTGGTATGGTACAGTAAGTGCTTCAGTAGTTCCTCCCTTTTGTGGTAGCTCCTGGGTAATGGAAGCCATCTTGTGAAAACTTTTGGGATTTCAGCTAGGGAATTGGTTCTGCCAGAAAGGAGAAGTATCTCATGCGTAGGGACTGCATCCAGGAAGACGGACGAGGAGGTAATGTGATCTAACAAGGAATCTTGGAATCTAACTACTGATACATTTTCCTTCAAAATGCCAATAACCAGCTGGTCAGCTCATCCAACCACGACCTCCTTTAGCTGGACACTACTCCTTCCTTTTCACCTAAAAGCCTCCTCGGTTAAAGCTGCCACTCTCTCTCGGCCAGGAAATGCCTGCTCGATCTACCGTAGTCTGCCTACTGCAGTGGCCAGCAAGGTCCAAATCGTTAAAAAATGTGGCAAGGCTGATTTCCTACTGAAACATCAAACCATAAGCAGTATGTTGAACGAACTGTACTGACTGCCTTTATGCGTCTATTTAAAATGTGGATTACTGTACATTTCAGCCCACAACGTTTGTTGCTCTGGGGTGGGACTCGGTCCTTCAGCATCCTGCAACCTAGGGAGGTAGAGCAAACCCCTCCGCAATGCCAAGAAGCACCAGGGAGACTCCTGCAGTGTGGGACGTGATGATGGGGTATTTCAGCCTGCAACATTTGTTGTTTTGGGGTGGGACGATCCCTCAGCTGCCTGCAACCTAGGGAGGCGGAGCAAACTCCTCCACAACGCCACAAAGTGCCAGGGAGACTCCAGCAGCGCGGGACGCGCGCAGGCGCACTCAGGCTGAGGGCAGGCCTGTCTGCGCCCGTCCGCGGCCGGCCGAGGCTGGGCTGGGCCACCCCTCTTAGCCTTTTGTTTTGGATACTGTGCCCTAGTCAGAACTCCTTTGTGAAAATCCTAATACTGTTGGTCAAGGTAAGGTCCTGGGGAAAAGGAAGTCGGTTATACCAGCTGCTAAAGACCGCCCTTTGACTGCAACTATTACCAGCTTTTTGACCACCGCTATGGGGACAATAAATAGTGAAATTGAATGTGTGGAGGAGAGGCTGGGGGCTACAAAGAAAGCCTTGCAAATTAGCCCCTCTGGAGGAGGTTCTAGTGCTCCAAAACCAACTTGTTTGGTAGATAAAGTCAGGAACTCAGTGGAAGTTGCAAATCCATGTGTGTTCAAAGGCAATTTAGAGATTGTTTCGAACAAAGGTCAGAGTATGCAGATTGAAGCCTCTTGTTCACCACCCCCCAAAAAACCCCATCTAAAACGAAAGTTGCCCTGGCTGAGAATAAAGCAAGTTCTAGAAGGGGGACATTGTGATACCTCCTCAGACTGACCCAGTTAAAGAAGCCCCGAATGAAGCCTTGATGCATATCCAGCTCACAGACATTTTAGATAAATCTTTAAAAACATACTTTGACCTAATTCTGGCCATTCTTAAAAGCATTGACACATCTTTGAAAATCTTAATCGGGTCAAGTTGAACCAGTTTATCCAGCAGACCTGAAAAGCTGATGAAATTAAATCAAAGATTAAAGTCACAATCTCTTATTCAAAATCAAGGTAGATTACAAGAGAATGGCCGCCAAGAAAACAATAAAGATTATAATATAGCTTTAAATCCATCTGATAATACTGCTCAAATCAGATCAGTTGGGGAATCGTGTGTGGCACAAATAAGTGTTCAGCGTGGATTTGGACATGGGCCTAATTCACTAGAAAGAGAAGGGATTACTAGCTCAGACCAACATGCAGCACAATCCAGCTCGAAAAGAACTCTTCAGCTCCTCCCAGAAGCAACCCCGCTGGTAATAATTTTAAAGAATGTTCCTTTTCAGCCACACAATGAAGACCCACAACAATTAAAAAACAAAGCCGTACACTGGTTACAAAAATCTACATACTGGCATAGTTGTGAGGATTTATTCAAGAGTATAAACAATGTACAGAGAGTATCATGGGTTGGCTCCCAACCAAAGGAGGATCCTGGAGATTGCATTGTCGTCAACTTTAGAAAAAATACATGGCAGGTTTTCTCTTGGAAAGACTGTCTAGGTCGTGTCCGACAAGGGGGAGGATTATGGCAGTACCTCTGGCTTACTTTTATAAACCAAGCGAGCAGGTCTTTTCTATGCCATGTTCCACACACGGACGTGGCCCTGAGCTATTTGCCATTTCGACCTACAATCATTTTTCTCCTTTGGAGCAAATTGATTGACTGCAATCCCAGAGATTATCCACTGCTCAGGAATTTATAAGAGAGGGCATGACGATAGTCACCCAGGAAGACGTGATTTGTTCCTCTGTATGTACTAATATGGAATTAGACACTGTAATCACACCTGGGAAAGAAAGGGATGTACATGTTATGTTTGATCATGATCATAATGGCTGCATAGGTGGAACAGGTTCGGCCATCCAAAAGGTTAATAAACGTAAGTGTTTATTTCGGAATGTGGCTGGGTTAGCATGCAGGGTGAGAAATGATGATTGGTTAGATCTTATAAAGGGCCACGATATTGTTTGCCTCCAAGAAACCTGGGCCCGAGAAATAGTATATCTTGACGAGTTTGCTTCTATCCACACCCCAGCTGCTTGCTCGTTTGGGGGCCATAACCGAGGTGGTTTGCTTACTTTATTGGCAACCACTCTGGATAGAAAAAATCTGCAATTCCAAGTTGGATTTGCCGCATTTCCAATTGATCAACATTATGAATGAATCAAATGTCACACTTGTAATTGTAAATTTTTATCACAACAACTTCATCTCGGTGAACGCTGAAATAGCCGTAAGACTTGAAAACTCTCTAAGTAAACATCTTATGGATCTTAATACTGATTACATCCTCTTATGGGGCGGGGATTTTAATTGTAGGTTATGCTCACTCTAAAAATGTCTGCCTGTAAACATATGGGAGAGATTCCTGAGGATTTATGTCATTTTGAACATAGGCCCTGTGGGGATGTTTTTAACTTTTTACAATCTAAATTTTCTCTATTTTTAACATTAGATCTTATTATTCAGCCAGGACAGGAGGAGATTACATATACGGTCAGAGGCCATGGCAGTCTTATTGACTTTATTTCTCTTTCGGAACACTACAAACCAAAGCCATTATGTTTCTCAATTTAAAAAAATATTTTAGTGATAATTTTCCCGTGTTGATTCATTTCGAAACACAGAGTAAGAAAGCAACATTAGATGTACCACCGATAATCTATAAGAAAAATAAGGGCCTCATGCGTAAATGGGCCACTGTAAACCCTGACATCATTCTCGAAAAATTAATGAATAAAAACAGGCCCCAAATTCTGACCTGTTTAGAAAGTGACATAAACCCAGAGAGAATGTTGGAATCTATTGCTGGTATAACCCAAACAATAAATTACATTTTAAAAATCGATAGAAAGCCAAAATCCTCTAAACCCCATAAATGGTTCAATAGCGAATGTTC
This sequence comes from Calotriton arnoldi, assembly GCA_963921515.1. Lineage (NCBI taxonomy): Eukaryota > Metazoa > Chordata > Amphibia > Caudata > Salamandridae > Calotriton > Calotriton arnoldi. The sequence continues at coordinate 36,784 of CAWUFW010022376.1, read as the reverse complement.
ACGGAGTCATAATAATCTTATTATGGCCCTAAAACAGAAGCCCAGGGACACAGGGCTTGTGAGATCCTGCAGAAATCATTACAAACAGGTACTTGTGAGACGCAGAGTGACTATCAGGAAAGATGCCTGGGAGAGTTTAATTGAAGCCAGTGTTAGCAAAGACCCGAGCCTCTTTTGGAAGACTGTAAATGCCCCTTTTTTTCAGGATAGTCGTAATAGCTGTATTGATGCTATAATCCCACCTGATAAATAGGTTGATCATTTTTCTGAAGTATACAAGAGTGAAAGGGAGCGCATTTGTCCAATAGAGACTGATAGACATACAGCTGAGAGTGACGGAAAGTTGGCCCCTCCCACATATCTGGCAGTAGCAAAGGCATTAAACCAGACCATGATGAACCAAGCACCTGGCCCTGACGGCAGGGCTTTAAGTGGGCCGGGTCTGTCCGGGTCTGAGCACCGGCAGTTATTTTCAGGGGGCCTCGAAACGGGTCTCTATCGGGCTCTATTTTCGGGCCTTACAAAGGTAGTCCGTTTTCTTTTTTTTATTGGACTACAGTGAGAGCATGCTTTACTTTGAGATATTTCCCTGCACGGAGGACAGGGGAAGTCTGTCTGCAGCCCCTCCCGGCACCGAGTGATACAGGACAGACAGAAAGTGTGCCCACACTCCACAAACACGGGGTCCGTGAAATATTCCAGACATATGTAGCACGTGGTCTCATCCTTTAGGCTCCGGAGCTGGTTTGCTGCAGCCATGTTCCTGCCCGAGAGGGAGTGGTGAAGTTAAGTTTCGTTTTTCCCTGTTTGTGAAGTGGGAGTGTCTGTCCCTCCTTCCTTACACGCCCTCCCACCATCACTGGCTGCTGTACCTGCACTGAGAGTGTCTGCAGCAGAGAAGGGACTGTCTACCTTTAACCTAGGAGAGCATGGAGTGTCTGCAGCGGAGCTGAGATTATCAGTTTACGACCTCGGACTGTTTGTATCTCAGCTGGGAGTGTCAACAGTTTACCTGGGAACATACGAGCCTGTACTGGGGTGCCTGCAGGTGTGTAGGTCAAGCACCTGAGGCATCTTTTAGGAGTCTCCCGAACGTCCATTGGCCCTCTTTACATTCTGCTGGTGGGGGAGGGGCATGAATCATGATTATGTGTTATGCCACTGGATGTAGGTAGATGTCCCTACAATGTTTGAGCCTGTACTTGGGGTGTCTGCAGGAGACACACGAATGTCCGGGTCTGTACTGGGGGCGGGGGCGTCTGCATCTTGGGGTGCCGGAGTGTGTGCTGTGAGGGGAAGGGAATGGAACACATTTGTGAAAATGTAACGTTCACCCAAGAGGACACCTTGGCGCTAGGAATAAAACTAACTTAACAGGGAAAACAGAGGCATCGGGAGGTGGGAGCGAGCGCAGCACAGCAAGGAGTGTCTGCCTGTGCGCGGGAGTGTCTGATTGTTTGCTGTGAGCGCCACCATCATGAGGTCTGCATCAGCTCTGATTAGTGACACCTTTTACAGTCTTGGCCTTTTACGGTGCTGTACTTGCACGCTGGGATTGAATGGTAAAGCAAAACTACAAGTCCCAGAATGCAAAGCAATGTGCGCTAAAGGTCAGAACAGGCTGAAAGTGTCATTCTTGGCATGGGGTCTCCTATCAGCTCTGGTTCCTAGTACAAGCCCCTGTAGTGTGAGGGTGTCAGTGTCTGCAGTCTCTGCGCTGTGATCAGAGTGTCTGCCCCTGAGATGGGAGTTGTAGCTGGAAGTATCAGCAGCTTACTTGAAAGGGGCTTCAACTTGAGAATGTGAAACCAGTGAAGCACTTTTAAAGCCACGCCCCAGCCCTAACAGCACCAGGAAGTTACAAGTTATCTTGATTTAGACCACGCCCCTACTTGGATAGGCCACACCCCTTTAAGAGGTTTGCCCCGCCCCTTTTAGAGCACCCCCAGTTTTTTTCCCCCACTTAAAGCCCTGCCTGACGGTGTCCCAGCCGATCTATTTATGGCAAGCCCTGACCTATGGCTCCCAGTGCTAACTAACATCCTGAGCTGTGTTGCAATTTCAGGCTCGTTAAAATGTTGGTCGAGTGTAATAATTGTTCCCATATTTAAGAAAAGGGAGACAGGATAAACCCTAAATGTTATCGCGCAATTTCATTGATTGACTTCACATGTAAGTTAATGGGCAGAGTCATACTTGATCGTCTAGAAATATGGGTAGCCGAAAAACGGAAATTTTCAGATATTCAATACGGGTTCAGGAGAGGTTTGGGCACTGTCGAGCAGTGCCTCAATCTCCACCTGGTCATAAGCAAATAGACGCTGGGAAAGGGCATAGATGCACCATTGGTTTATTTTTTAGCTCAGATGCATCAAGATGTGACTGGCAGAGTTAGATATGGGGCAGAAGGTGAATTGTCAGCATTGATCAAAATGAATTGTGGGGTTAGACAAGGGTGCATGTTAGCCCCTTTTTTGTTCTCCTTATATATTAATTATCTCGAAAGTTATTTGACTGAGGGGCCGGCTTATATTCCGAGGGTGGGTCCTAGAAATCTTCCAGCATTGTTATATGCGGATGATTGTGTATTAATTTCAAGAACTGGTGTGGGCTTACAAATTCTTTTAAACAGATTACGTTATGGTGGTTGGGAAATCTCATTCTAAGTTAATACCTTGTTTTATCAACAATGATAAGCTACTCCAAGTATCAAACTTTTCTTATTTAGGTGTCCCCTTTGACCATAGAGGCTCCTGGCATCACCTTATTGTGGCTAGGAAAAGGAGTTTTGACAAAACTCTGGAGGCTTTATTTAGGTGTGCAAGGAAATTGGGCTCCAAACCCATTGATGCAATAATGAACATTTATATTGCCCGGTGTTGCGCTGCTATCCTGTATGGGGCTGATGTTTGGGGCTTTTGCAATGTCTCCACCTTGCAAACAACAGAAAATGACTTTCTTAGAAGACTAATGACAGTCCCCACCACCCTCCCGAGCATTTTATGCCATATGGAACTAGGCCTGACTCCTTTAACACATCGCATTCAAACTGCCCCAATTATGCTATGGCGCTCCAATCGAGCAATAATACAGGACTGTCTAAGTTTGGATCATGTTCATAAAATACTATGGCTTAGCTATATTAAAAAGCAGTTTGAACTTATAGGGAAACCAGATTGTTTTACCAACCCTCAACTTATTACTACCGTCTCGAAATCTCAGCTGAAACAGGATTTTTTAACTGTTTTGATGGAGCATAGGGAACGTTTGGAGTCGGGTAAGAAGCGTGCAGTCGTTTACCTACCCCTGGCTAGTACTGAACGAATAGAGCCATACCTTTTGTTCCCTTTTGGTCACTCTGAAAGATTTTATCTTATTTGATTTAGATTTAGTATTGCTCATTGTGACAAGGTGGGATCGACGAGGGTGGACAGTGTGAGTGATATAGACTGGTGGACTGCAACGCCACTCTCTCCCCCTCTTGTTTCTCCTCAGTAGGACGATTGGAGCTCCCCGACCTTCCCCCTGTTGGACAATACTGAGGATCATCGAGGCGGCTCCTTTAACTGGGGACTCCCTGACGACGAGACTTCACCCCCGAATGACGTCACCACGTTCAGTACGATAAGGAGCGGAGATTCACGGAAGTGGGTGTGCGTTGACACCGGAGTGGAAGAAGGAGTTCCGAGAGAGAGAGTCGTGAGTTACGGAGGAAAAGAACCAGAAGAGACCAGTGCAAGCTGTGCGGCAGAACCATCAGGAGCCCCGGGTGTGCCAGGAGGCCAACGGTACCCCGCTTCGCCCAGCCACGCTCCAGGAGAAGCGTGGCTATCACAGGTACGGGAGCGGTTCACGGGCTGGATGGGGAGGAGGGATAGCCCTAACGTATAAAGAACCAGAATACTCGCTATCGTTCCCGCTTGCACCCTACCCTGAGCACCCTCACTTTTCATTAGTAGTGTGTCACGGTTTGCGGTGTCCTTTCACTTCCCGACCCCCAACACCGTTATTGACAGAGTCCTTATACCCGTTCTCCCTTTGTTTATTTCCTCACAACCACCACGGAGAGTACAACAAGCCGACGACCTGGGTCCCGGGAGGAAGAGCGGATTGACCTGGGAAGAACCCGGAAAACCTGCCGCAGGACGGATCCCGCCCCATATTACCCCGAAAGACTGGCATCTAGGCGAAAACGCGTGTTTGGAAAAATAAAGCCCTCTTTAACCCGACCTGGTCTCCGACCCCTTATTGCGACCCCGCAACAACTGGTGTCAGAAGTGGGATTATCACCTCAGTCCGTCAGTAATCCCGTGATGGACGCGGTCATACAGCACCTTATAAAAGGCCAGGAGAAACTGGAATGGGCCATAGAAGGCAAATGTCGTCGGCCCAGGCCGACAGATATGTATTCAAAGATTCCATTTCGGCTCAGATGGAAGGGCTACAGAAGATGGTACAGGAGCCAGGAGCCCCGATTCTAAGAGAGAACCGAGGTACAACGCACAGGCCCTCTGGTATATCCCTGCAAAAATATGTGGCCAGGGAGGACCCGGACGCATTTCTGCTAAACTTTGAACAAGCCGCCAAGGCCTGCGGCTGGCCAGAAGATAAATGGCCCTTTTTTCTGGCCCCCCTACTGACGGGGGAAGCCCAATCCGCCTACCAGGTGGCCAACACCACAGGTGATACCCCCTATCAGGAAATAAAGGACGTTATCGTGGACCGCCGAGGCCTGGATACCGAGGCCTACCGTGTGCGGTTCAGGAAAGAGAGGGGCATGCCAGGGGAAAACCCTAAAACGTTATTCTTTCGCCTTAAGATGGCCGCCGATAAGTGGTTGAGACCAGCCACCAGCACCAAAGAAGAAATAATGAATCGTGTCTACTTGGAGCAATTCCTTGAGGCTCTCCCTTATGGTAAACAGAGGTGGCTAAAGCAACACCCCCACCTCACCCCAGATCAGGCCATTGAGATGGCCACGACCTATTCACGAGCCCAACCACGTAATCCAGTATGGGACAACGAGAAACCTGGTAGATCCACCCCCATAAAGAACGAAAAGAGGCAAAAATCCATGGTAGACTTTCCAAAGCCCGACCGACCAGAACTGAGATACCCACATTCAGAGGGCCACAATGCTTCGAGTGTGGCGACTGGGGCCATATCGCCCGACTATGTCCCAAGCGTAAACCAGCTGATGAGACCATGGAAGTAGGCTACATCCCAAAGTCTGTGTTATACACTGCAGAGATGGGGACCTCCTTTTATGTAAGTGTACAGGTGAATGGGAGGGTGGTAAAAGCTTTACTAGACTCGGGCTGTAGACAGTCAGTAGTACAGAAAACCCTCATTCGGCCTTCACAGTATGTCCCAGACACTTTAGTACACATAAGGTGCGTACACGGGGAGGTTAGGCCCTACCCTCTTGCGTCTGTCACGATTACCCCCATACATGGGACTCCTTGCACTGTCCGGGTAGGGGTGTTAGAGAGCTTACCCGAAGAGCTTATTCTGGGAACTGACAACCCTGACTTTCTGTTTCTGTTCCAACATACCGTGCAACAAAGGGGGACTAGACCAAGAAGGGTGGGAGACCCCAGCCCATCACGACCCGCCCTCACTACCCCAGAACCATGGTTACTTGACAGGAGTTTCCGGTTCGCTCAGGCTAATGACGCCACCCTGTTTAATGCATGGGAAGCGGCCCACGTCAATCAAGACAACCCATCACCTTCTTACCCCCACTTCCTGATTAAAGACGGTCTGTTATACCGTAAAGGCAACCCAGAAGACCCATCACAACTCCTTGTTCCGCTGTCCTTCCGGGAACAAATACTCTTCTTTTCCCATTCCCACCTCACCGCAGGGCATAGGGGTGCGGAAAAAACAACCCAAAACGTTTTACGTCATTTCTTTTGGCCAGGAGTATATAAAGATATAAAGACCCATTGTCAAGCATGTGAGGTGTGCCAAAAGAAAAACCTACAGCGTCCGCCCGCAGTCCCCCTACAACCTTTACCAGTGGTTGGAAATCCGTTTCGGAGGGTTGGAATGGATCTGATTGGCCCGCTACCCAAGACCCAGAAAGGAAACCAGTACGCTCTAGTAATCGTGGATTATGCTACAAGGTTTCCGGAGGCATTTCCCCTCAGAGCACCCACCACCAAGAACATTGCGGACAGACTCCTGGAACTCTTCTCGAGGGTAGGGTTCCCGAAAGAAATCTTGGCGGACCAAGGAACTCCTTTTGTATCCCGTCTAATGAAGGAGGTGTGCCGTTCCCTGGACCTTCACCACTTGCGAACCTCCGTGTACCATCCCCAAACAGACGGCCTCGTCAAGAGGTATAACAGGACCCTGCAGACCACCTTAAAGAAAATGCTGACTGTGGAGGGTAGAGAATGGGACCGTCTTCTGCCGCTGGCATTATATGTGGTCCGGGCACAAGTCCAGAGCAGCCTGGGCTGCTCATCATTCGAGTTGCTGTATGGTCGGCAGCCCAGATCCCTATTGGAAATGACCAAAGACGCCTGGGAAAAGGAGGGAGAAGAAGAGAATAAAAGCCTCCTGGAATATACGCAACAATTAAAGTCCAGGATTGGAAAACTGAGAGACCTGGCCTATTCCCACCTCGAAAGGAGTAGAGAAAAGCAAAAGGCCTGTTATGACAGAGGAAAGAAGTGGAGAAAACTGTCAATCGGAGACTGGGTACTCGTTCTACTACCCACTTCAACAAAAAAGTTTCAGTCAGAATGGTTGGGCCCTTACAGAGTGGTGGGGGTCATTGTCAATACAACGTATCAGGTCCAGGTCACGCCAAACCGGAAACAGAGTTATCACATAAATCTATTGAAGAAGTGGCTGGGACCCCTTCCGAAAGCGGCCCACCTGACACTACCAACGTCCTCGTCGGGAGACACTACCATTAACAAACTCGTGGTCAACGAGGAGCTGTCCAAGGAAGAAAGGGCCGACCTGTTCAAAACATTGATCCCGTTTTCAGCCCTTTTTTCTGATACCCCTGGAAAAACGCCTCTGGCCGAACATCGAATAGAGACACACGCAGGAAAAATCATAAAACAGAGACCCTATAGGATTCCAGCCGCGAAAAGGGCAGCAGTCAAGAAAGAAGTACAAGAAATGTTACGGTTAGGGGTTATACGTCCATCAAAAAGCGACTGGTCATCGCCGATAGTGATGGTACCAAAGCCTGATGGGTCAACGCGGTTTTGCATGGACTTCAGAGTGTTGAATTCTATTTCTACGTTTGATGCCTACCCGATCCCGAGGATCGACGAACTTATCGAAAAATTGGGAGACGCCAAATACATCACTACACTCGACCTGACCAAAGGATATTGGCAGGTGCCCCTGCGAGAGGAGGACCGAAGGAAGACCGCATTCGCAACAGCCGAGGGCCTCTACGAATTGAACGTCCTCCCTTTCGGCCTCCACGGAGCGCCTGCCACGTTCCAACGACTTATGAACACGATACTCCTGGACTACCCCTCCTTTTGTTCGGCTTATCTGGATGACATCGTGGTGTTCAGCGTGACATGGAAAGAACACTTGAAACACCTACAAATCATCCTACAGGCCTTGGAGCAGGCAGGACTCCATGTAAATTCCCGGAAATCCAGAGTAGCCTACCAGAAGGTGAAATATCTTGGGTACGTACTGGGTCATGGCATGATAGCCCCCCAGGCTGAAAAAGAACGGGCCATAGCGGATACTCCCTTTCCTACCACCAAAAGGGACCTAAGTGCCTTCCTAGGGTTTTTGGGATACTACAGACACTTTATCCCACAATTCTCAGAGGTGGCCTCTCCATTGACGGATGTTCTTCGTAAAGATAGCAGACCTCAGCAGCTAACACACCCCACCAGAGAGATGCAAGATGCATTCCAGAGTTTAAAGAATACCATCACAACTGGACCGGTACTCTCATCCCCAGACTTTAGCAAAACCTTCATACTACATACTGATGCCTCTAATTGTGGGTTAGGAGCAGTGTTGTCCCAAATAGCAGAGGACGGGGTTGAACATCCTATCTTATACATAAGTCGGAAACTATTCCCGAGAGAGACTACTACCATAGAAAAAGAGTGTTTGGCGGTAAAATGGGCCGTAGACAAGCTGAGATACTATCTAGAGGGCCGACCATTCACTCTGTACACCGATCATGCTCCCCTGCAGTGGATGTGCCGAAACAAGTCACAGAACCCTAGGGTTCTCCGCTGGTTTTTATCATTGCATCCGTTTTCCTTTGAGGTGCGGCACCGAAAAGGAAAAGAAAACGGGAGGGGGTGTGTGACAAGGTGGGATCGACGAGGGTGGACAGTGAGAGTGATATAGACTGGTGGACTGCAACGCCACTCTCTCCCCCTCTTGTTTCTCCTCAGCGGGACGATTGGAGCTCCCCGACCTTCCCCCTGTTTGACAATACTGAGGATCATCGAGACGGCTCCTTTAACTGGGGACTCCCTGACGACGAGACTCCACCCCCGAATGACGTCACCACGTTCAGTACGATAAGGAGCGGAGATTCACGGAAGTGGTTGTGCGTTGACACCGGAGTGGAAGAAGGAGTTCAGAGAGAGAGAGTCGTGAGTTACGGAGGAAAAGAACCAGAAGAGACGAGTGCGAGCTGTGCGGCAGACCCATCAGGAGCCCCAGGTGTGCCAGGAGGCCAACGGTACCGCGCTTCGCCCAGCCACGCTCCAGGAGGAGCGTGGCTATCACAGGTATGGGAGCGGTTCACGGGCTGGATGGGGAGGAGGGATAGCCCTAACGTATAAAGAACCGGAATACTCGCTATCGTTCCCGCTTGCACCCTCACTTTTCATTAGTAGTGTGTCATGGTTTGCGGTGTCCTTTCACTTCCCTACCCCCAACACCGTTATTGACAGAGTCCTTATACCCGTTCTCCCTTTGTTTATTTCCTCACAACCACCACGGAGAGTACAACACGCCGACGACCTGGGAGGAAGAGCGGATTGACCTGGGAAGAACCCGGAACACCTGCCGCAGGACGGATCCCGCCCCATATTCCCCCGAAAGACTGGCATCTAGGCGAAAACGTGTGTTTGGAAAAATAAAGCCCTCTTTAAGCCGACCTGGTCTCCGACCCCTTATTGCGACCCCGCAACACTCATCTACTTTTCTCTTACCCCAGCAAAGTTACTGTCACTCTCACTTGGATCCCTGCCCATGTGATTCTAACTTATCCCAGAATATGCTGCACTTCCTGTTTTTCTTCCAATTATGCTCTAAACCCTGAAGAGACTTTATCATTCCACTATTAAGGGTGCTGAATATTAGGAAATGCAGGTCAGCATTATATTATCTCCAGCTTCTCCAAACAGAATATATATGTCAAATGATTTATAAATTCATCTCTGCTGCAGTGCGATCAAGAAGCTTAGTAGGGAAATTATTAATTCACATATTCTGTACTGCATTTTTTGCTAAAGATCTCCTTACAAGACAAACATTTTAAAGGTTATCAATTTTTGTACTTTCAGGTGGCACCTTGCACTTTAAATGTTTTGCATGGCGATAGGCTCTATTGTAACCCTTATGATCATATTGAGGGTATTGAACATTAGGAAAAGTACTGCGCCATACGCTAAAAAATTCCCTGACAAGACAAACGCTCTATATATAGGTTACTCATTTTTGCACTTACAGGTGGCATTTTGCACTTTAAATGTTTTTTATGGCCATAGTTTTTAATGTAACCTATATGAACATAGATATCGTAGACATTGATTGAGTATTGGAGTGTACAAATTGGAATTTTTATTATTGTTTTTAATGTAAGCTGTCTGATATACATATGACAAACTCAATAAGGATGTCAATTTTTAGATTATTTGATACGGTCAGTGCATAATGTGTTTAATGACTATTGAATATGCTTATATCTTTTTTATGCATTTTATGTGCTACTTTTATGGTTGCCAAAACCAAATAAAGTTTACTGACTGACTGACTGACAAATGTCTCACGCTCAGGACCACCAGCCACAAACCATGTTGATATCTCTTGGAAACTCAAACATCCCTCTGGATCAAGTGAGGCGTCTTAAAAAGCTTCTCGGGTCCTTTATTATGGAGCGCCTTATTTGCAGCGTTCGAGAAGAAAATGATTTACTTAGATTCAGAAAAGGCCTCTCAGCCTTCTTGTTCAAATGAATGACCATACACAACTGTAGCAAACACTTAGTGTCCTCACTGCTTCTGTGCCATTTGGCATCCTTCCTTATCACCCGCAAACCCTGAAGCAGTTGTTTAATGCCGCCTGCGCATGGTAATAATGAGCAAAAAATAACTAGAGACTCACTGCATGGTAAAGATAAGCAATTAGTAAACAGTGACTCACTGCACCAACACAGCAAAAATAAGCAATAAACAACATTGACTCAAAAGTAAAGGGTCTCTCTAGAAAGCACTATCCTTTCTCCTGAAAGTGACCAAATGACAGAGTCATTATTTCAGCATTGAAAATAGCTCAAAAGAGAAGATCTCCAGTAGAATGAGGTACCATCAATCAATCAATCATGTCACTTATAAGCGCACTACATACCCGCGAGGGTCTCAAGGCGCTGGGGGAAGAGGGGAGTGGTGCTGCTACTGATCGAAGAGCCAGGTCTTGAGGAGTCTTCTGAAGGCCAGTAGGTCTTGGGTCTGTCGGAGGTTGGTGGGGAGGGTGTTCCAGGTCTTGGCGGCGAGGTGGGAGAAGGATCTGCCGCCGGCGGTCGTTTTCCGGATGCGGGGGACTGTGGCGAGGGCGAGGCTGGTCGAGCGGAGCTGGCGGGTGGGGGTGTAGAAGCTGAGTCGTCTGTTGAGGTAGGCTGGTCCGGAGTTGTGGAGTGCTTTGTGTGCGTGGGTGAGGAGCTTGAAGGTTATCCTCTTGTTGACAGGGAGCCAGTGCAGGTCTCTCAGGTGGGGTGTGATGTGGCTGCGTCGGGGGATGTCGAGGATAAGACGTGCAGAGGCGTTCTGGATGCGTTGCAGCCGTCTCAGGAGCTTAGCCGTCATTCCTGCGTAGAGGGCGTTTCCGTAGTCCAGCCTGCTGGTGACGAGGGCCTGGGTGACTGTTTTTCTTGTTTCGGTGGGGATCCACTTGAAGATCCTGCGGAGCATTCGGAGGATGTTGAAGCAGGATGAGGAAACGGCGTTGACCTGCTTAGTCATGGAGAGGGTGGGGTCGAGGATGACCCCTAGGTTGCGTACGTGGTCGGTGGGTGGCGGGGCTGTTCCCAGTGATGTTGGCCACCAGGAGTCGTCCCAGGCTGATTATGCAGCACACATAGAAAAAGCAATTTGCCACTAGTGATTGCTCACGTGCAGGAAGGTGTCCCTTCCTCCACATCACCAATCATTGAAAAATGATGAGTTGCAACTTCTATGTGTGCTGCATAAAGCAGCACACATAGAAGTTGCAAATCGCCATTGCTGATTGTTTATGTGCAGGAAGGAACACCTTCCTGCACATAAACAATCATTCCCTGCAACGTTGGCACCCTTGCACTATGGTGCAAGGGTGCCTGCATTGGCGCTAGGCAGATAAATTTAGTGCCAGCGCTAGGGGAAATGCAGGGGTGCGCCGCATTCTTGTAAATACGAAACTGCGAAACTGTCGGAGCACAGCGTTAGCAATCTTGGTTGAACGCCATTCTCTGGCAGTTTCCTTGTACATATGCCCCCAGGTTTTCCCTGGTCTTAATTTTGGCGCTGCCTCCTATTAACGCCATCCTTGTAAATAGGGGGCAGCATCAAAATCAATGGGTGTTGCAGCAGAACACCTATCACAACGCCCATTGCCCACCCCTTTCACGCTAAGTATAGCTTGAAAGGGTGCTTTATTTACAAGGCGACGTTAAGCCACGTTAAGTGGCTTAACGTCACCTTGTAAATAAGGTGAAGCCCCTATCGCCACAAGAAGGTTGTTAAAAGTGATGTTCCTGTGGTGATAGCGGTTTGTAAATATGCCCCTACTTTCTGTAACTAAGGATTGGAAAATTCAGGTTACAGAGTGAACATTTTTTTGAAAGTCTTAGAACTACAATGTCTTACAAAAAATGTTGTTGTGAGGTGCAACCCAGACGTTGAATGCCTTTTTGATTAAATTAACCGTACACTGTTGTCCTTGTGGTATTTTGTAAAGACAAGAAATATGTTGTTAATATTTTCAAATATTACGGTGAAAAAGACTGTACTGCATGACTGAGTGAATAGTCTTCAAATCTTCATTTCCCCCAACCATACTCTGTCATCGGCCTGCTCCACACGGACACTTGCTAATCTCCTGAAAATGACCCTGTGTTATTGTCTTGATAACCTTGCCTGAAGTCAACACGCTAATGATTCTCTGCATGAGAGAAAATGCTTAATGGCATCTGTTCCGAATCTGGCCTTTCCTTTTTAAATATCCATTCGTGTTCCGTGTTCTTTCATCTGTTAGATATTACCCAGAGCAATTTGTGAATTTATGCATTTTCAAATTACATTCTTGTATGTTTGTCAGGAAGGCTAGATGACGTGTTATTAGCAGGATATACGAAAAGTGATGTTAGTAATGGTAGCTCTCCTGCTCAATATACCAGAAACAAGATTAGCTATAGGGTTAAGGTGTGGTATGGTATGCATTTGTTACATATGTTGCAAAACCAAAACACCTCTTTGCAGAGTGGACTCCTTTCTATGGCTTCTCATCCGGAAGTACATCAGAGTAGCTTAGCTAGGGGCTGCAGGTTGAACATGCCGTGCAGGCGCATAAAACAAGTCATTGCCACAACATCCCATGCCTTTGCGTATTGCTGAAATTCGAAATGTTTTACCAGCATACCTTAACAGTGTGAAAGGGACACCAGCATACCATGGCTTCCACATTGGCTGTTCTATTGTTCTTCCTCTACCAAGACTTTGTCCTGTACTCCCCCTCGCTGTTTTCCTCCATACCTAAGTTGCTCTGATTCTACTGAATGAGGATGTAATACAGAGTATTGGAAACAAAAATCTCACAATACACAAACATTGCAAAAAAAATTTTGGGAGCCAAAATATCGACTTTACCTACTTTGTATGCAAACTACAAAAATATTGAACGAAAATACAGAGGACCAAAATATTGTCACAAAATATGTGTATCGATATATCTGGGGGGGGGGGGTGTGGCTTGGCTGTAAAGTCATTAGGGCTTGTTTGTCCATGGCACCCTGCACAATGGCCATATAGCCTGCACTAATCCATGTCTAATGATCTCACCACTTCCAGACACCAACAGAAATAGTCGCAGGAAGTGCTGCTGCTTATGTTGATGTAACTTTAAGAGCTACTGTTGATGTTGTGCGGACAAGACTCAGCTATTGAGGAGACCCCCTCTGTGACCACAGGGATGCAATGCGGCATGAGGAAAAATGTAGGCCTAGGCGGAGTTCGCAGAGTTCTGCTACGCGGAACTCCATGAAGTGGCTAAAAAACTCCATGCGCTACCTGGATTTCCGCATGCGGGCAGAGTGTGCCGGGCACCCATTCATGTTGCCATGTGCAACGCGGAGTGCGTTCTCATGTGGTTCTCATGTGCGTCCTTGTGTTTGAAATCACACGCTAATGGCACCACGCGGTTCGCATGGGCACGGCCATCTTGTTTTTTACTCTCTGTTATGGTGTTGTGCCTATTTTTTTAATCCCTCTTAATCTCTTTAATCCTCCTTATTTAAAACTTATGTGCCCCTCATTTTTACTTATTATATTAGTGTATGTCTTTGTGTGTTTAACGTTTTTTGGGGAAAAAAATCATGTTGTGACTTTTTGTATTTTATTTCCCCTTACTTCCTTATTTCTTCTTTCCTTTCCTTTCCCTTCCTTTTCCTTCTTTTATAACCAACCCAGTGCCATGGCACAGGGAGGACAGCTTCATTGCGGGCTGTGCCGCTGCCGAGGTGTGCACCCCCGGGCAATCTTTAGCGAGGAGGAGGTAGCAGCACTGCTTTTTTTTGTGCAGCACCACCTCCCCTACATGCTGGTAGCAGGCAGCAGGCCCGGCAGCGGATACTCCCTGCGGGAGAGTCAGCTGCACTGGGAGAGGGTGCGCCAGTGCGTGGGGCACACCAGTAAGGTTTGGCACACCGTCCAGTAGCTGAAGCACCACTGGGCGGCTATCTTGGGCTGCGAACAGCACCTGCTCGATCTGCTAGGTGTCGAGATTCTGCGGCTCGATAAGCATTAATTATTATTAGTTGTGTTTGTGTTCTACAATGCTAACATTTTTTTTCCGGATAGCATGCTGCTCACAGCCATAAGTAAGTTATGTTTAGTTTATGTTGGAAAATTATTATGTGATCCAGTTTCTACTTTCTGCTAGCCAGGTGCTCAGAGCTACCTAATCGTACTTATCATTGGCACTCGCTTTGGCTGATTAATTAAGAAGCCATTGCAAACTGTCCTCCTGTCACTATAGTAAATAGGTGATATCAGTGAGTAGCACATTCTCTCTGTGACTTTCTTTATGTAGCTTGTACAGTTCCAATCTATTTCACAGCGATGAATAGTATGTATCTATACATTGCAAAACAGGGAGACTGAGTTGGCTCCATCAAGAGGGTTGAGAAATGAGAATAATAGAATCAAAGATCATTCACTGCAATGCATTAGTTCCAAATGTAGTTTTTGTTAAGGAAATTTGGAATAGGGATTTTAGGATTAGTATGGGCAACTCAACAACACTTAGTCGATAGACTCGAGTCGAAACTAGTACTATAGGTGACCTGCTTTAGAGAAGTACAATTATGTGACTACATTTGCCTGTCAACATAATTTTGTGGAGATTAACTGAATCACTAATCTGCTTTTTTTCATCTTTTTCATTTATTACATCAGCACCTAAGGGCAAAAAGATGGGCGTTGAATGTCCGGGAGTAGCTGGTCAGCAGGAGGTGCCGACCACCAGTGCCCCTGTCAAGGACTCTGCTAACCCCAGTAAATCCTATTTTTATTATTATTATTTCTCTAAAATTGGGTTTTATGAGTCATGTGAGCTTACAGTAGAATCTTGGGGAATTGGAATGTTGGTGTTGGGTTCCAGGATGGGAGTTGCTGCCTGGAGGCTGGTGTTGCTGGTGAGAAATAAAGTTTCTCTGACACCCTTATCTGCCTTCTTCCTTCCACGGGGCGACGAGGACGGGATACAATTATGAACCTACTCATGCAAAGCACAATGGATTACATTTTTGTTTCATTCCTGTTATCCCTGCGTTATCTTTTTTTTTTCCTTTTATTACATGGTGTTCTTTTTGGTAGCTGACTTCTTCCGGTCTCTACTCTAGTCTCTAATTCACTTATCTTCTGCATTGTTGGTAATCTTTCCCCTTTCCTATTTATCTTGGGGTACTATAAGAGTAAGACTAAGAATAACACATTTTGGTACTCTACTGTCTGGCGTGAAGATTGCAGGCCCAAGTAAGCTAGTATTATAAATAATATTCACCATTTATGTTTGTTGAGAAGGCTTTCTTTTTCCTGCTCATGCTCGAGCAGTTGAGTTCATGAGAGAGTGGCCATGGTCATCATGGTCCACCCCCCAATGTTGTGTGCTGTCTCATTCATTTATAGTTTATACAACGCCAGCAGTTTTTCATAACAGTGCAGCATGGCTGGAAAAAAAGTATGAGGTCCCACTCCAACTGCATTTGCCAATCAACAACATATGTCTTTCATTGACCATTATTCCACCCCTGGCTTGTATAACTTTGTGAACCAATCAAATGCTCAGAGTGATATTTTTTTTAAAAGATACTGCAGTGCTAACTGAACTGTAGTGATGTATTGCAGTTGTATTTGGGGTGGCGTATCTGGTCTCTAAAATATGTATAATGTTTTATTCTACAAACAAGGTTAGAGGTCCAAAGGGAACCTCTCGGAGGGTGGAGAACTCCTCTGCAGCGAGGATGGAGGGACACGTCCTACCTTTAGTATACTCCAAAATTTGTTTAACATTATGCAGCTCTCCTCGTGCTGCCATGCTCATACTGCCATGACATGTACATCCTTGTATGACATCCTGTTGAGATTCTAATGTGTGGCGGTTGGGAGTTGGATTTCTTGCCTGGCCGTGCTGGTTGGGTGACTGAACTGTCTCCTAAGAATAAAGCTTCCTCTTCGAGTAAAAGGCCTCAGCATCAGTTTGTTTACCACATTTTTGGTGATGATCAGTGGAAATTGAGCCAGGCGTTGACTGGATACAGCAGAACAGTTCACCCTGACCTATGCAAATCGATGAGAGGTTGTGGCACATCACCTCGGGGCTAAGCCCCTGCGCGTGCACAAGAGGAGTGTGCTTTGGCTACTTCTACCTCATGTTTTCCTGTGCTGAGGTATGTCTTTACTGAATGCTTAATGAGCCGCACCACATATCTATTTGCTTTGGCCGTTGGCGGCTAGCGGCTGATGGTGGCTGGCATGAGTGCAGTTGTGCACATCTGAGTGGTTCTGAGCTTACCCATAGTGGCGTCTGTGATACAGGCTGCATCAGGAAGTCAACAGTGGGCGAACCTCCATCATTCCTGATCCGGGAGAAGAGCGGTTTGGTGGAGATTGTCAGCGCAGTGCCTGATCGGTGACGCGCACACCCTCTTCACAGCTCTTAAAGGGGCGGTCGGACTTCTCTCATTGAGCCAGCATTCTTCTGCGGCGGTGCACACACCTGGCGCTTCCTGGAGGCTGACCTGTGCGTTACCACGGTGATGCACACACCTCAAAGATTTCTTGAAGGGGCAACTTCACTTCACGTTTGCTGCATGTGCTTATTTTTGTCTATGGTGACATGCACACCAGTTGTTTAAACAAAGCTTGTCTACGTACAACCACGATGACAGGCACACCTTCCAGCCTTATATTCCCACTGCACGTGTTCTAGCCAGCAAAAAAGGAATAATATTCCTTTTGGCATGTGCTTTTTATTATATTCTAATGGTGACACACATACCCTTATTGGAACAACACATGCATGCAGCATTTTTGCGCTGATACGCACAACCTTATGGTACACTCTATAGTGGTGACATCTGTTAGTTACTGTACACTTTAGTAACTGTTTAATTATCAACTTAAGTTAGTGTTTAGTGATACGGGGTGTGCAGGTGGGTGAAGTAATTTGTGACCTCATCATGAATGTTGCCAATTCTATTGCAGCTCCACCACCTTTCCTCATGTCAGCTGGGGAACCAGCCATGGAATGGGAGGATTGGAGCGATTGTTTTGAAAACTATTTAGTGGCGACGACTTTAGATGGTACAAGGTTTCCAGCTATAAGGAAAAAAGCTTTGCTGTTGGATGCTTTAGGAAAGGAGGGGCAACATATTTTTAAATACCTTCCGGCTACTGGTGAGGAAGTGGATGATGTGTACAAGGATGCTCTGGTCAGGCTATGCACTAGATTTGCAAAGCAAGAGAACGTTGTTATGCGCAGACATAAGTTTTATACACAACCACAAAGGGCGAATGAATCGATTGACAAATTTGTGTCCAGGTTAAGAGAGTTGTCAAAGAAGTGCCAATTTCGGCCAATGCAAGAAGAGATAATCAGGGATCAATTAATAGTCCAGTGCTACAGCAAGAAGGCACAAGGGAGGTTGTGGGATGCCAGTATTCCTAATTTAAAGGGAGCTATTGTTATTGCAAAAGTTGTAGAGGAATCAGAGAAGTGTATGAGAGAAATGAAGTCTATTCAACAAGAAAAAGGGGTGGAAGTTGCCACTTTAAGTGATTCTGAAGGAGTGAATGTTGTGCGCAGTAAAAGTAATATGAGGAGCATCAACAACAACAAAGTAAAGACAAGTAAAGGCACGGTGTCTCCATCTCAAAAAGGCTCTACTCGTTTTTGCCATAGGTGCGGAAGCACATTTCATGGAGCAGACTCAAGAAATTGTTTTGCACAAGGCAAGGAATGTCACAAGTGCAGGAAGAAGGGGCACTATGTTTGCATGTGCAAGGCTTCTGTCAAAAAGGTAGCAGTGGTGGAGGAAGATGACACTGATGTCAGGATATTGGTGGTCAAAGAGGAAGAATGCTCCTCTGACTTAAGTAATAACAGGTTTCACCCCAAAGCTGATTTAATTCTTAATGGGAAGGTTGTCTCCTTAATGGTGGACACTGGTTCACTTTATACCATTGTTCTCAAATGTTTGTGTCTCTGTGTGGGAGGATGTAACTTTAATGCAGTCTGATGTAATTTTGAAGGGCTACCAGGGAGCAAGCATTGGTGTCCCATGGTACATGGAGGCAGATATTAAGTTTTGTGAAAGACAAACCAAAGGAAAGGTTTACGTTGCTCAAGAAGGTCCTGCTATTTTAGGTTGGGTCCTCCAGTATGACCTCAACATTAGGGTGGACCCAAGGGTAGAACAACAGGTAATGGTAGTGGATAGCTTAGAAGTACATAATATCATACAACTTCATGCAAAAGTTTTTGACACTAGATTGGGGGAAGTCATGGGTTTTGTACATAAAATTAATCTAAGAAAAAACTCAGTGCCTGTGAAACACATTGCTAGAATGATTCCAATGGCAGCCAGAGCACAAGTGAAGGACATAATCAAACAGATGCTGGAAGATAAAGTCATTGAAACTGTAGAGGTGGCAAAATGGCTATCTCCAGTCGTTATCACCAAGAAACAGGATGGCTCATTACATTTCTGTGTGGACTTAAGAAGTTTAAACAAGAGTGTCATCATGGACAGTTTTCCACTTCCCAACATTAATGAGATCATTTTGATGTTAGCTGGTGGAAAAGTGTTTTCTAAATTGGATCTACGCAGTGCGTACCATCAAATCAAACTGCATCCGGATTTGAGAAAAAACACGTCTTTTATCACAACGGAAGGCACATTTCAATTCAACAGACTTCCATTTGGTCTATGCTCGGCAGCCAGTGCATTTCAGAGAATCATTACTGAGATTTTAAAGGGTATCGATCATGTGGTATTTTTTCAGGATGATATCCTGGTATATGGGCAAAATGAGAAAGATCATAACACCGCCTTAGAACAAGTTCTATCTCGCTTGGGTGGGGCTGGTTTAATCCTGCGGAAAGACAAGTGTGTTTTTGCTGTTGATGAAGTTGATTATTTGGGATACCACTTCACTAAAGAAGGAATTTATCCCAAGCACGATTTGGTTAGTGCCATCATCAATGTTAAGGTTCCTGGTGACAGGGACCAATTAAGGTCTTTCATGGGGATGGTTGAATACTACGCCAAATTTGTTCAAGATTTTGCACACAAGGCGGAACCATTAAGGGAGATATTGAGGAAGGGCAGAAAATTTGCATGGGGTGAAGAACAACATAAGGTTTTCCATCTCATAAAGGAGAACATTGCACAGGCTGACACCTGGCACCTTTTACTCCTGGATTACACACTATTTTGATGGTTGACGCCAGTGCTGTAGGCATTGGTGCAGTTTTGGCGCAGATACATGCAGGGCAGGAGAAAACCATTGCCTTTGCTTCACGGTCTTTAACTGATGCTGAGAGGAACTACTCAGTTATTGAACGTGAAGCAATGGCAGCTGCTTGGGCCACTAAACATTTTAGAGTGTTTTTGTGGGGTGTGTTTTTCACATTACGTACCGACCATAAGCCCCTTTTTAAGGTTTTGGGTCCTGATGGCACAATAAATTGTTCTGGCAGACTAGCACGTCTTGCTGTCAGAATACAAGATTTCACGTGTAGGGTAGAACATGTACCTGGATGGCATAACGGTGTAGCTGATTGCTTGTCAAGGCTACCTGACACTAAGGCGGCATGTCTTGACTTGGTTACTGAAGAGGTGGTAGCCAGTCTTGATGATATCACTGAGGGTTTGGGCAAGGCCATCTCCAGAGAGGATTGGCTAGAAGGCATGCACAAGGATGATACCCTTTCAGGTGTCATGAAGATGGTGAGGGGAGGCGTTTCAAGGAAAAGTACTATGTCAGCAGGTCATAGACCTTTTGTCCAGTTGCAAGATAAACTATCCATACAGGACGATTTTGTTTTGTTGAGGGGAGAGAGGTTTGAACCACCTGAATCCATTAGGAATAGGGACATTGCTTTGCCCCATGAAGAGCACCTGGGACAAACTTTAACTGGCAAAAGAGTCAAAGAAAGGTTTTGGTGGCCAGGTATGGATAGGCAAGTGAAGGATTGGGTGGAGAATTGCAGTAGTTGTAGAGAGCAGTTAGCGGGCGCTTCAAACATACCTGTGCAGCGTGCCATCAGGGAGATGTTATGGGCGTATCGCACCACTGTACATCAAGGTATGGTCAAGACTCCTTTTGGGTTAATGAGGGGAAGGCAAGCTGGCACCAAAATGGTTCCAACATGGTTGCACAGCAATTTGACCAATTTTTCTTCTTCTAAGCACAACGAAACTTTGGTCGGTGGCAATAGAAACAGACAGCAAGATGATTGGGTAAAAGTCAAACCAGGTGGTGCAACGAAGGGCTTTAGCAAATTCAGGGGGCCCTTTCAGGTGAAGTGTGTAGGGGGAAGTTGTGTCAAGCTACAGAATGGTCAAACGTGGAATCTAAGAAGGGTGGCATTGTACCAAAAACAGGGAAAGGGTGTGAAGAATCCAAGGGAGGTTCATGAAGAGGTCTCGGGATGTACACCCATAGGACATAATACCCTTGAGAGCAACAGAGAAAGTGATCATCCCACTTCTCCTGAGACATCCTTACCTGAACCAAGGGAAGGCAAACTGATGGGAAGGGTTCTCAGGGAACAAAGGATGCCACAGTATTTGAAGCATTATGTCTGTTACTAGGTCACACTGCTCTCAACTCTTCAAGCGAAGGAGTGGGTATATTGGTATGTCTTCTAGGTTTGTATGCACACATTCATGAGTGCCGTGAATGGGTTCACATTCTATTTTTATCACCTCCATGTCTAATTTGTTTTTCCTACCTGTTTTGCGTTCTTGTTTTTCTTCTTTTCTTCTATTTATTCCTCTCAAAACCCTGGATTTTCACTTATGGAATTTTACATATCAGAAGGTTATATCAGTTATTTAGTATCCTGTTTAGAGATATGATGATTTCAATTGTCTTTGTGGAAGGCAAGGAGATGTGTTATAATTTGTTTAACATTATGCAGCTCTCCTCGTGCTACCATGCTCGTGCTGCCATGACATGTACATCGTTCTATGACATCCTGTTGAGATCCTTTTGTGTGGCGGTTGGGAGTTGGATTTCTTGCCTGGCCGTGCTGGTTGGGTGACTGAAATGTCTTCTGAGAATAAAGCTTCCTCTTTGAGTAAAAGGCCTCAGCATCAGTTTGTTTACCACAGTTTTATTCTACAAACAAGGTTAGAGGCCCAAAGGAAACCTCTCGGAGGGTAGAGAGCTCCTCTACAGTGAGGATGGAGGGCAACGTCCTCCCTTTAGTATACTCAAAAACAAACAAGTATCCCATCCAGAGCCAACGTGGTTCCTTGGAAACGATAGAGGTGGTGGACCACTGGTTCGCCTATTAACAGCACACGCACTATTGTGGGTAGGAAGGGAGAAAGACCCTTTTCTTTATATAACTCACACCCAATTTAGTAGTGGCATGCTTCATCATCGGGTTCACCCTAACTCCTAAAAGTCAGGGTGGGCTCGACCATATTCCAGGGAGCACTTATGAAGATAGGGTGAATGGGGGGGTAACTTTAAAGATAACATTCCTCCCCCACTCTAAAAGTATCCTTTATTAGAAGAGTGGGAGGGAAGGTTAAAAAAATATGTATATAGGGATATGAGGATGTAATGGTCCTATGACCCTAAGGCACCAACATGTTTCAGCCATGTTCTAGCGGCCTGCAAAAGGTCCTGGGCTTTCGTCAGGGTGGGTAGCGAGGAAGTCACTCCCCGAAGAATGCTTCAGTGAATATAGAGGAAGCATAATTGTCTTACCTGAATATAGATAAAGCCATGATAACAGGGAAGGCATCAAAACTTCACAAGCAAGGTCCCACTTGCAGTTCCACCCAGGTGAGCTCCAACTGTAGGATTAATCTGAAAGATTGATTATCCATCGTAGGCAACTAAATGGAAATAAAAAAGACTGAGTTAATGGGTTATATCAAAACTTTACAAAGAATTGACTCCAGAGTACTACATGATGACACAACAAGAATTCCTGATAGTGATAAAATACAAAAAAAAGCAATCGTATAGTAGTAATTTTTGTCTAGGGGGAGCTAGTAGTAACTTACGAAGTCATCAGTCATAAAAAATGGACTTAAAGTCTGGAGTGGACAAGCTTAGGTTAGGCATTTACGGTTACACCTGAATGATGATGCTGACGACTGATATTCTACATTCTATATCTAAAATATGGATCACTTTTCATGCGCAGGTGGGTAAATGGGGACAGTGTGGGCTATTGCTTAGAAGATCCTGCAGTAAGTTGTTACACCACATCCGCCCCACCAAGTGTGTGATCCATTGATGGTGTAAATTAAGCCACACCTCAATAAATCACACAGCCAGGGGGAAGAGGGTTAGGGGTTTGATGAATGGATGGGAAAGGGGGTTTGGGGAAAGGTTTGACTAAGACAAACACTACAGAAGGACAGCAATCATCTGGGCAATGAGCAGCACATCATTCGTCATCAATCTGTTGTGGTAGGAAACAAAGGAATGAGTATGATAGAGTGCAGTTAAATGCATTACAAACAGTCCTTCTGCCATCAAGACCCAAGTTATCAGATATCTAAATGTTCTGTCTCCTAGGTTGGGAGTGAACCCACCCTCCCAGTTCTCCAATATGATTGTTAAAAGAAAAATGATACTGTATTGCAAAATTACGTGGTGCATCTCCTTGAGAATGTCTATCACTCTTGGGTGCCTGTCTGGATTCGTCTGGTAGGTAAGCAGGAGTGTTGAGCTCACCTTTCGCCTTTCGTATGTGCAGGAGACTAGAAGGCCTGCAGATTGTAAAATAGAAACTGTATTTTCGGGATCTGGTTTGATGAAAAGCTGAATTTTTGTAATCAGATTAATAAACTGACTGGTACTTGCTTCGGTGTTTTGAAACTTCTCAGGAAATTTCTGCCCCTTCTGCCCTTAACAGCTAAGGAAACGGTTGTTCGAGCTTTTGTTACCTCCCGCATTGATTATGCAAATGCACTATACGTGGGCCTTCCCGCCTATCTTATTGATAAACTTCAGGTGGTCCAAAATGCCGCTGCTCGTCTGCTTCTTGACCTCCCCAAATGCACCAGCGTCAGGCAACACCTGCGCAACCTGCACTGGTTACCGGTGAAGGCAAGGATCACGTATAAAGCCCTGGTAACTATTCGTGCCGCACTTTACGAATACGGCCCCCTCTACCTCAGGAAGCGCTTTCATTTCTACTCCCCCAGTAGACATTTGCATTCCTCTAACATGCTACTGGCTTCTGTCCCCAGATTCCGCTTGAAGAGAAAGGGCGGTAGCTCTTTGGCCTACTTGGCGGCCATGGCTTGGAACTCGCTCCCTCTTGATCTGCGTAGTCTGCAGAATTCTACCCAATTTAGGAAGAAACTAAAAACCTTCCTTTTTTAATGATCTGGTTTTTGTGTTATTGGCTCTCATTATTTTTTTTCTCTCTTTCCCTCTGCTGTCTCTTGGGCTTGCGCCAGGACACTGTTGAGTAGCTGTGCGCGTTACAAAACCATAAACATAAACATAAACATTTTAGAGTCAAGGAGTAGGACAGAAGGAAGTAGCTTCATGAGGAGTGTATCAAGAAGACTTAGAGGCAGAGCAAAAAAAACAAGAGGGGATTCAGAATTTTACTTTGGCCACAAGTCCAACACACCAATACACACACACACACAGAGCAGCATTTCACAAATAAACACACCTCTCTCCATTCCACATAGCTGAGTACTAGCCTCAGACACTTGGTTTACCTTTGAACTGAAGTCGATAACTTCTTGCTTCTAGCTGTTGATGAGGAAGTCCCGCAGCTCCCACTCTGAGATCTTCCATCCTCCATCTGACTCCGAGTAACTCAAAGACCAGTCATTATGACCCAAACAAGACAGATGTGTAGTGCACTGCTGTTGAAGAACAAGTAGATAAACAGAATTGCAGTACTTTGCATAGGTTTTCGTTTGTTAACGAAAGTGACTGCTCTGGTCTCTGAAGAACCAGAAAAAAGAGAGGACCCTGCAAGTAAATCTGGCTAAGTGTGAAAGGCTCAATTACCTCCAGGGAAAAAAATGATCGCCCATCACTCAGGCCCCAAACATCAAATCAATCATCTCAAGAAAGTTCCCGCATTACAGTTGTTTCTGGTCCAGTTCAACAGCACACCATCACTCACTGTCAGCCACCACATGAATCATCACTCGATAGTCAGATCACTCCTTGGGGCAATGGTTACCTGTTCTAATCCAAGCACGGTGGTAGGTTCACTATCTCCCCTTTGATGCAAGCAACAGATTGGAATTTGGCAGTCTTGTAAATCAAACGATTGTCTGGGGGCAGTCATCCTAGATGATGACAAAAAGAGAATGATCATAGGAGTGAACCATACAGGTTAATTCATTTTTGCTAAGTAAGTTTGTAAAGGCCAATCACTTCTAGGGAAAAAATTATCGTCCATCACTCAGGCCCCAAACATTGCAAATCAATCATCTCAAGTTGCATTACAGTTCAACAACAGACCCTCTCTCACTGTCAGCCATCACATGATGATGAATCATCAATCATCCTCACTCACACAATCACTCACTCACCATTGCAATAGGTGTAGTTACCTCTTCCAATCCAAGCACAGGTAGTTTAGGTATTAGGTATTCATCTTTGATGCAGGCAACACATTGGAATTTGGTCTTGGCACTCTTGTAAATCAGCGATCTTCTGGGGCAGACCTGCTAGTGCTAAGTGATGCAAACAGGGATAGGCAATAGGCAAGTGAGGGGGCAGGCATTGTCTCCAATGCACACTGGTCCAACTGCAATCCTGCAATATATGTGACAAAACATGGTGGGGGCAGCATAAATCTGACAAAAAATAACATTGTTCCACTAGCTACTTTTAACATTTATTTTTTGAAAAGATGGAAATTGAACGAGAAATAATTAAAAAGTTCTATAGGGGCACTGGCATATTTAGTCCGGGAAGTAGAGTTCATCCTCCAACTCAGGTGGTTCACCCAAAAGTTGATCAGCTAACACACTTGGTCCAATTTCTGACCAATCATCCTCATCCTGTGCTGTTTCGGGAACGGTGTAATTGTGTGACATAAAATGTTGGTTCATTTTGATCATAGTCAATCTCTCCACGTTTTGAGGTGAGAGACTGGTCCTTCTCACTGTATCAACCACACCAGTTGTACTGAACACACACTCAGCAGTCACTCTGGGGAGAGGACAAGCCAGATACTTTATTGCCAGGCTGCTGAGCTCTGGCCATTGACACATCTTAAAACCAAAGGGGTTTCCGTCCATCATCCCCTTTGGTTTTGCTATGTTCGCCCTAAGTTGGCAGGGTATGCTCAGACGTGGGTCCCTTGCTCACTTTGCCACTGGATTCAAGATAGCCTGGCTGATGACGGCGGTAAGCCAGAAACCGGTCCCAGGATGCTTGTTTCCGGTCCAGGGAAGACATGGCTTGGCAGTTCGGGCTGGACTGTTCCCATGAGGCACAGGGTCAGACTGATTTGCATATGACCATGTCTGAACTGGGGTGGCGGAGTGAGCTAAAGAATGAGGATGGATTAAACCCAGATCAGTTGACTGGGGGTGAGTGTTTGATTTGCTCTAATGCTCCGTCCATCATCCCCTTTGGTATCGCTTTGTTCGCCCTAAGTTGGCAGGGTATGCCCAGACGTGGGTCCCTTGCTCACTTTGCCACTGGATTCAAGATAGCCTGGCTGATGAGGGTTTTGAACCCGAAACCGGTCCCAGGATGCTTGTTTCTGGTCCAGGGAAGACATGGCTTGGCAGTTCGGGCTGGACTGTTCCCATGAGGCACAGGGTCAGACTGATTTGCATATGGCCATGTCTGAACTGGGGTGGTGGAGTGAGCTAAAGAATGATGATGGATTAAACCCAGATCAGTTGACTGGGGGTGAGTGTTTGATTTGCTCTAACGCTCCGTCCATCATCCCCTTTGGTATCGCTTTGTTCGCCCTAAGTTGGCAGGGTATGCCCAGACGTGGGTCCCTTGCTCACTTTGCCACTGGATTCAAGATAGCCTGGCTGATGAGGGTTTTGAACCCAAAACCGGTCCCAGGATGCTTGTTTCTAGTCCAGGGAAGACATGGCTTGGCAGTTCGGGCTGGACTGTTCCCATGAGGCACAGGGTCAGACTGATTTGCATATGGCCATGTCTGAACTGGGGTGGTGGAGTGAGCTAAAGAATGATGATGGATTAAACCCAGATCAGTTGACTGGGGGTGAGTGTTTGATTTGCTCTAACGCTCCGTCCATCATCCCCTTTGGTATCGCTTTGTTCGCCCTAAGTTGGCAGGGTATGCCCAGACGTGGGTCCCTTGCTCACTTTGCCACTGGATTCAAGATAGCCTGGCTGATGAGGGTTTGAACCCGAAACCGGTCCCAAGATGCTTGTTTCTGGTCCAGGGAAGACATGGCTTGGCAGTTCGGGCTGGACTGTTCCCATGAGGCACAGGGTCAGACTGATTTGCATATGGCCATGTCTGAACTGGGGTGGTGGAGTGAGCTAAAGAATGATGATGGATTAAACCCAGATCAGTTGACTGGGGGTGAGTGTTTGATTTGCTCTAACGCTCCGTCCATCATCCCCTATGGTATCGCTTTGTTCGCCCTAAGTTGGCAGGGTATGCCCAGACGTGGGTCCCTTGCTCACTTTGCCACTGGATTCAAGATAGCCTGGCTGATGAGGGTTTTGAACCCGAAACCGGTCCCAGGATGCTTGTTTCTGGTCCAGGGAAGACATGGCTTGGCAGATCGGGCTGGACTGTTCCCATGAGGCACAGGGTCAGACTGATTTGCATATGGCCATGTCTGAACTGGGGTGGTGGAGTGAGCTAAAGAATGATGATGGATTAAACCCAGATCAGTTGACTGGGGGTGAGTGTTTGATTTGCTCTAACGCTCCGTCCATCATCCCCTTTGGTATCGCTTTGTTCGCCCTAAGTTGGCAGGGTATGCCCAGACGTGGGTCCCTTGCTCACTTTGCCACTGGATTCAAGATAGCCTGGCTGATGAGGGTTTTGAACCCAAAACCGGTCCCAGGATGCTTGTTTCTGGTCCAGGGAAGACATGGCTTGGCAGTTCGGGCTGGACTGTTCCCATGAGGCACAGGGTCAGACTGATTTGCATATGGCCATGTCTGAACTGGGGTGGTGGAGTGAGCTAAAGAATGATGATGGATTAAACCCAGATCAGTTGACTGGGGGTGAGTGTTTGATTTGCTCTAACGCTCCGTCCATCATCCCCTTTGGTATCGCTTTGTTCGCCCTAAGTTGGCAGGGTATGCCCAGACGTGGGTCCCTTGCTCACTTTGCCACTGGATTCAAGATAGCCTGGCTGATGAGGGTTTTGAACCCGAAACCGGTCCCAGGATGCTTGTTTCTGGTCTAGGGAAGACATGGCTTGGCAGTTCGGGCTGGACTGTTCCCATGAGGCACAGGGTCAGACTGATTTGCATATGGCCATGTCTGAACTGGGGTGGTGGAGTGAGCTAAAGAATGATGATGGATTAAACCCAGATCAGTTGACTGGGGGTGAGTGTTTGATTTGCTCTAACGCTCCGTCCATCATCCCCTTTGGTATCGCTTTGTTCGCCCTAAGTTGGCAGGGTATGCCCAGGCGTGGGTCCCTTGCTCACTTTGCCACTGGATTCAAGATAGCCTGGCTGATGAGGGTTTTGAACCCAAAACCGGTCCCAGGATGCTTGTTTCTGGTCCAGGGAAGACATGGCTTGGCAGTTCGGGCTGGACTGTTCCCATGAGGCACAGGGTCAGACTGATTTGCATATGGCCATGTCTGAACTGGGGTGGTGGAGTGAGCTAAAGAATGATGATGGATTAAACCCAGATCAGTTGACTGGGGGTGAGTGTTTGATTTGCTCTAACGCTCCGTCCATCATCCCCTTTGGTATCGCTTTGTTCGCCCTAAGTTGGCAGGGTATGCCCAGACGTGGGTCCCTTGCTCACTTTGCCACTGGATTCAAGATAGCCTGGCTGATGAGGGTTTTGAACCCGAAACCGGTCCCAGGATGCTTGTTTCTGGTCTAGGGAAGACATGGCTTGGCAGTTCGGGCTGGACTGTTCCCATGAGGCACAGGGTCAGACTGATTTGCATATGGCCATGTCTGAACTGGGGTGGTGGAGTGAGCTAAACAATGATGATGGATTAAACCCAGATCAGTTGACTGGGGGTGAGTGTTTGATTTGCTCTAACGCTCCGTCCATCATCCCCTTTGGTATCGCTTTGTTCGCCCTAAGTTGGCAGGGTATGCCCAGACGTGGGTCCCTTGCTCACTTTGCCACTGGATTCAAGATAGCCTGGCTGATGAGGGTTTTGAACCCGAAACCGGTCCCAGGATGCTTGTTTCTGGTCCAGGGAAGACATGGCTTGGCAGTTCGGGCTGGACTGTTCCCATGAGGCACAGGGTCAGACTGATTTGCATATGGCCATGTCTGAACTGGGGTGGTGGAGTGAGCTAAAGAATGATGATGGATTAAACCCAGATCAGTTGACTGGGGGTGAGTGTTTGATTTGCTCTAACGCTCCGTCCATCATCCCCTTTGGTATCGCTTTGTTCGCCCTAAGTTGGCAGGGTATGCCCAGACATGGGTCCCTTGCTCACTTTGCCACTGGATTCAAGATAGCCTGGCTGATGAGGGTTTTGAACCCGAAACCGGTCCCAGGATGCTTGTTTCTGGTCCAGGGAAGACATGGCTTGGCTGTTCGGGCTGGACTGTTCCCATGAGGCACTGGGTCAGACTGATTTGCATATGGCCATGTCTGAACTGGGGTGGTGGAGTGAGCTAAAGAATGATGATGGATTAAACCCAGATCAGTTGACTGGGGGTGAGTGTTTGATTTGCTCTAACGCTCCGTCCATCATCCCCTTTGGTATCGCTTTGTTCGCCCTAAGTTGGCAGGGTATGCCCAGACGTGGGTCCCTTGCTCACTTTGCCACTGGATTCAAGATAGCCTGGCTGATGAGGGTTTTGAACCCGAAACCGGTCCTAGGATGCTTGTTTCTGGTCCAGGGAAGACATGGCTTGGCAGTTCGGGCTGGACTGTTTCCGTGAGGCACAGGGTCAGACTGATTTGCATATGGCCATGTCTGAACTGGGGTGGTGGAGTGAGCTAAAGAATGATGATGGATTAAACCCAGATCAGTTGACTGGGGGTGAGTGTTTGATTTGCTCTAACGCTCCGTCCATCATCCCCTTTCGTATCGCTAAGTGTGAAACATGGCATTGTTTTCAGTTTGAATTAGTACAGACAAAGGCAATATTAGTGTTCTTGCTTTGTTAACTTTGGTAACCACTTTATAGTCAAACCACACCACCATACTATAATTCCCCATCAGAATATAACACACAATATACAGAATGATAGAGCTCTTTTCTTTATGGTCAATATATTCTAAAGAAGACACCTGTGGCACTCAGGGAACTAAATGGGTAAATGGAATAGTAATCCTTGAAAAAATGGAGGTTAGTGTGCACCTATGGCAGGCAAAGTGGTCCAGGGGGAATTGAATAATACTTATCATTACACAAATGAATAATGCTACTGTCTACTCTAACAAGCACCGCAACTAGGGAGCAGCCAGGAGGAAATTGAATTATATATACCTAAAAAACTGAATGCTGTTGCGCTGCTGTGCTCCACTGTAATCAGGTGTCGCAGCACACCCGGGTAGCATTCGGCTATTCGGGTGGGACCCCAATGATGAAGCATGTCACCAACTAGGTTGGTGAGTGAGGGGTCTTCTTAGAAAAAATTCTATTTTCTATTTTTACTCCCTTTCCGCATCCTCCGTGCTGAATAAGCAGATTTCTCTGTCCTTGTGGGGAGACTCCTCCTTGCTGTTGATTTACATAAAATGGCTGCCAGCTACATGATCACTACAACAACCAGCAAGTAGGCCTGGCCACAACAAAGAACACATGCAGACCTATGGCAGAAGCACACTGGCTGCCTATACAAAATGGCCACCAGCCACATGGTCAAACAACAACAAGCAGGAGGCATGGAAAACAAAGAACACGTACAGGCCAATGTGGACACTGACTATACAGAAAAATGGCCCCTGGCCACATGGTATTGGCAACAAAGAAAAATGGTAGCCTATGGCAAACACATTCACACTCTGTCCAGACAAAGGAGGCATGGTGGTAACACAGAGAAAACAGCAAAAATTCAGCAATGCCAAAAACTAAAATCAACTGGACTAAAAATGTTTACAACAAAACACATCCTCCAAATGCATCAAATATAATTACCCCACCTATACACTGTTTGCAGAAACAAACGCGAAATACCCCAGAAAAAACACATTGGGTAATTTAATCCAATGCCATCCATGGCCTAAATGATGTTTCAATTCAACAGACACCACAGAAACAGTTGTTTCATGCACCCATGATTAGTACTGGGCCTACTGGCTGGAAGGCCTATAGGCAGACTAGGCCACATAGTGATTAAATGAATATTGCAAATGCATTTAAAAAAAATTGAGAAACTGTACTAAACTGTGCAACATTTTTCCTTTACAAAAGAAGAAAAATTACATGCAAAAAAATAACCAGGCCCCTACTGAAACTGCAGGCCACCCACCACAATAAACTTTACAAAATCGAATAAAAATACATATAAATCCTGGTGCATCCCCCAATCAAACAAACAACACCCTTAAACAACAGTTTTTGAACTTGCTTGTGAAATCTCAAATACAAAGTCCTTAAATCCAACTGTTTATATGCAGCAGACAAGGAGAGTGATCCTTCCAGCTCCAAAATCCCAATAAAAAGTGACCAGGAGATGGACAAAGCACTGGGAGGAGCCTGCTAGACAGGAACAGGATGTTGGAGTTTCTGGGGCACTTCACCCTGTTGGAAAAAAAAAGTAAAAAAAAAAAAAGGCTTCTTGCACAAAAAAAACCAACTCCAACGGTCAATTGAAGAAGGAACATCCACTTAAAATCCTCTCAGCTACTTCTCGAGTACAAAAGCTGCTCGAGAGCTCCGTTTTCGATCGTCGCGGCCGGAAGCGGTAGAAACAAGCGCAAAGTATCGCACGAGCTCGCTAGCAGCCACAGATTATCGTGGCACTCGCGAGCGAGCGCCAAAACAAATCTTGAGCGCGAGATCAGAAAAAATCCTCCACTTCGCGTCCAGGAAGGGCGGAATTTAGGAACTCTGCACTGCGCCACGGAGTGCCCGAAATCTGCAAACTCTGCGAGCGGAGTGGAATTTACCACCTGGGCATAATCTCTTTGTGTACCCAACAGATATACAATGGTTTATACACAAAGACCAGTCCATATTCAACTCACTGAGAATTCCCAGAACCCACATAAAATTATACACCAACCTCCTAGCACAATCACATGCACAGCAGCAATCCAAACCTTATAGCTGTCCAAGCATTAGCACCACAATCAGCATGTCCATGCGAAGGTATAGCTGTGCTTCTTTTTATAACAAAATCATTTATTACACACAACCTCCTGGCACCATCATGTGCATGCGGATGTACCACATACACACACATACACACACAAACCTTGGCCATTGATCATAATAGTGGATGCACTTACTAATCAAACTCCAAGCACACTTTCATACTGGGGTAGTAAAACACTACGGAGACCCGTCTGAATAGCGCACCGGTCCTCTCAAAGATAGTGTTTGTCTGGCTCTATCAGGGTTTACCAACACTATGAGAACCAGCCGGTGCTCCCAATGTGGGTTAAGCATGCCTCTCCCCAACCCAACACACACTCACTATGGCTCCAAGCAATATACTTGGCTACGATTTTGCCACCTCTGCAGCACATCCAACTCAAAGTACATTCATAGCTCAATCCAGGTGCAGCCCGTGCAGGAAAGAGCGGTAGGGCGGTGGGGCCGGGTTGAGGGGGATTCGACAGATGACCACGAGGGAAAATTAAATAAATAATACATTTTCCCTCCTCGTCGTCTGTCGAAACCCCCCCCTCCCACCCGGCCCCACCGCTCTTACCTGCACGGGCTGCTGCTGGCTCTACTTACACGAAAAATGCACATTATAAACATAAGAGACAAATGCTTAGCATTATTATTTTCCCAAAAAGGCTACAAGCCATGTAATTGTATTTGCCCTTTCAACAGCACATCCATATCAAGTTAGAGTTATGCTCTGTGGAACACCAACCATACTTATTTAATCCAAACCCTTCCACCATCATTCAAACAACATGGCTGAGAGGCATACGGTTGGGTAAGCGCTTGTCATCTCAACAAGATATCAATATCCTCTCACTAATCTACATTTCGTCCATCAAGAGGATAACTTAAGTATGCCACACTCGCATGTACATAGCATTGTATTAAAATCATGTAATTGACAAAGATGTCATAAAAACTTTGCAGCCACTACCAAGCTGAGCAATTACAAAAAGTGAACCCCAGTATAAGGAAACAAATGGTAAAGTCCATTGGCACACACATGAATACACACAATTCTCTACACGGATCCACACTTTCCAATATGACCGAATTCTAAACAATAGGTAATGACTAAATAATTTGTCACAGCTGAAGACTTGGCTTTTTACTCTTTGAGTGCTTCCTCTTTCTTTCTACTCTCGCTACTTCACTAGCGCCGGTACACTCCTGGGAGTAGCCGCGCGCTCTACAAGCCACGCAATTCATTCATTCATTCATTCAGACTACCTTTCAGAAGCAGCCCGTGCAGGTAAGAGCAGTGGGGCAGGTTGGGGAGGGAGTCAACAGACGACGAGGGAAAATTAAATTAAAAAAAAGAAAATCACTTACCTTGCACTCGCCGCATCGCCAATTCTGCGATGCGGTGAGCGCAAGGTAAGTGGCTTTCTTTTTTTTCTATTTAATTTTCTATCGCCGTCCTCTGTCAACTCCCTCTGCACCCCGTCCCACCGCCCCACCGCTCTTACCTGCATGGCCGCTCCTGCCACCTGTACTGTGGTCAAGGGTCCGACTATAAATGGTGCCCATGTTCAGAGATTACTGCAGTACTGTACAGATGCACACATTTGCAGTTTCAACAGATACCATATGATGTTTATGGCGCATGTGATCACTGAATGTATGGTTACAGATAAGAATAATATTGCTACCTCTATGCCCTCAGAGAATCATGTGAATGTATAATCCTTGTTTTGATCCCTGGGAATTCATACCTTTCGATTCCACACTTCTGAGATCCCTCTCATGTCTTCAAACTAGTAGGCAGAGAAAGTAGCGGGCAATTATTGAATTAGCCGCTCATACGGAGGCCCAGAGGGAATCACATAATAATGTTTAGGTACCTCTTTTATGAAAAGAGGTTGAACGTCGGAAATTAAAATGAGCATTTTATGAATTATGATTTTGACCCGGTTCCACGGTGCCCTGCACAGACATTTTACCGACCTGAGCTTGTTAAATATAAAGAAATGTAGAGTGGATCGAATATATTACATTCTGCCTTAAATCTAATTGCTGTGATCTCTCTTGAGACTTTTGAAGGGAACTCGTAGCTTCAGCGTGGGCTTAAAGTATGTGTAATTTGCACTAACATTGAAATGGACGGTTATAGTTATGAGAAATTAGTGTGATTCTTCATATTGAAAAGCCTTTCTAACGGCAATATCACTTTAACAAAGTTTTGCGCAGGAAATAGCTTATGTGATACGAAAGAAGACTGAAATGATTGCACGCTGTGCTTTGTTTTTGCAAGCTCTGAAGACATTATACTGAGATGCCAGGTTGCAAACTGCTTCCCTGTAAGGCAAGCAACCACAAAGTCCCCAGGGGACACAGTAGGCTTACCACGTGCTCCATGTCACCAGGGACCACTTATTCCAGACACAAAGGATTAATTTCGGGTGAGTTAGCCAAATTAGGACAAGTAAACCAAATTGTAGAATGCACTTGTTGTTAAATGAAGGCCCAGGAGTGGAGTACGGTGACATAGAACAAGAGTAGTCCACACATGCACAGCCCAGCAAGACTCTTGTAAAGACGGGCAGCACTGTGACACCCTGAATTGTGGATATACTGCTGCCAAAGACTACTTGGTTGACTTGTAGGATTGCTAGATCCTTCCCACATGTGGGAAGCACCTGAGTTTGCAGTCATAGTTGACAGAAAGGACTGAAAGCAGCATATTAAGCACCACTAAAACAAAGTGATTTTCTGATGAATGGGAACTATTATAGAAAAGTGTCACGAGAGATCCAGCACTGGCAGAAATCCCATTGGATGGCCTCTGCTGTAGATCAGCAAATAACCACGGGGCAACCCTGTACACCTAGGAATCAGGGTAAACAGCAAAAATTAGCAACAGATGGGTCCCTTTGGAATAATATGCATACCCATAATTCTTTATAGTACCTAGCTACCTGCAAGAGCAG
Source organism: Calotriton arnoldi (assembly GCA_963921515.1). Classification (NCBI taxonomy): domain Eukaryota; kingdom Metazoa; phylum Chordata; class Amphibia; order Caudata; family Salamandridae; genus Calotriton; species Calotriton arnoldi. Next base: position 2,180 of record CAWUFW010022376.1, on the reverse strand, counting down.
CTCATCATTTGATTCAATCCAAAAGCAAAACAAATTATAACCTAGGTACACAGGGTTATTTGCTCATCCCCCCCAGGGACTGGCTGGAGTGAATGCACATCCCCTCTCCCCTGTCAGTCAGAACCTGACAGTCAATACACATCAGGCAGGGCACAAAGACACATAGCACACAGAAATGCCCACTTCTAAAAGTGGCATTTCTAAAATAGTAATAATAAATCTGCTTTCACCAATAAGCAGGATTTATCACTACTATTCCAAACATATTCCAAAACATACCACACATGGTCATACTACCCCTCTCATGTCAGGAATTACCACTGAAGCATGTATCAGGGAATCCTCAATGCATCCCTATGAGAGGGCAGCCTCACAGCAGTGAGAAACCAAATAGGCTATTTGTCACTACCAGGACATGCCACACAGTTAAGGCACATGTCCTACCTTTTACCTACACCGCACCCAACCCATAGGGCTAGCTAGGGCCTGACTGTATGGGTGAGTGAGTTGGTGTCTGAATGGCTGTATCAGTGAGTGACTGGGTGTGTAAGTGGCTGTATGGGTGAGTTAGTGGCTGTTTGAGTAGATGTTTGCTTAAGTGATTTGATATGTGAGTGGCTGTATTGGAGAGTAAGTATTGGAGACTAAGGGGTCGATTCCGATCCCGGTCGGAGGCGCACCTAATACCATTCGGCCGGGAAAAAAGCCAGGCGAATGCCTGTTTCCCGACCGATTCGCACATACGTCCGAACGAGCAAGTACGATGCGCACAACTGCCCAAATCCCGACCCAGTCGTACTCACCCAATACAGATCCTGTTCTCCGACGAGGCGGATCCGGAAACGCAGAATCGAGTCGCACGGAAGCCAAAATGCAGCCCCGTCCGGCCGGACAAGTACGATGCGCTTTCCGTACGCGCCGAACCCGTTGCTACGCACGGCACGTCAAAGCATCCGGGAGAGGCGCACATAAGCTCCGATTCGCGCCACAAGACGATCCACGGCTACGAGACGAACACGCCAGCGACGAGGACGAGGCGAAGCAAAGAGAAAGACGAACGAGATGAACCAACCATGAATCCCATCGTGCCGATCCTACCAATATTCTACATCTATTATCGGAACAGGCACGGACGCGTACGGCGCAGAAGGTAAGTCAGACACCAACCACAAAAACAAACTACACGTACCCGACATATCACACACACACAGAGGGATGCAGAAATTACTTACACCAGCAACAGCAGCACCATAGGGGCGGGATGGCCATCACCAATGCCACATATACACATAGGGGCCTGGATGCCCACCACCACTACCACCCCTACTCAGGGGTGCCAGATGCCTACCACTACTACCACCTCTACCCATGGGGGGCTGGATGCCCACCACCACTACCACCCCTACTCAGGGGGTGCCAGATGCCTGTCACTACTACCACCTCTACCCATGGGGGCTGGATGCCCACCACCACTACCACCCCTACTCAGGGGGTGCCAGATGCCTGTCACTACTACCACCTCTACCCCTGGGGGCTGGATGCCCACCACCACTACCACCCCTACTCAGGGGTGCCAGATGCCCTACCACTACTACCACCTCTACCCATGGGGGGCTGGATGCCCACCACCACTACCACCCCTACTCAGGGGTGCCAGATGCCTACCACTATTACCACCTCTACCCATGGGGGCTGGATGCCCACCACCACTACCACCCCTACTCAGGGGGTGCCAGATGCCTGTCACTACTACCACCTCTACCCATGGGGGCTGGATGCCCACCACCACTACCACCCCTACTCAGGGGTGCCAGATGCCTGTCACTACTACCACCTCTACCCATGGGGGGCAGGATGCCTGTCACTACTACCACCTCTACCCATGGGGGCTGGATGCCCACCACCACTACCACCCCTACTCAGGGGTACCAGATGCCTACCACTACTACCACCTCTACCCATGGGGGCTGGATGCCCACCACCACTACCACCCCTACTCAGGGGTGCCAGATGCCTGTCACTACTACCACCTCTACCCATGGGGGGCTGGATGCCCACCACCACTACCACCCCTACTCAGGGGTGCCAGATGCCTGTCACTACTACCACCTCTACCCATGGGGGCAGGATGCCTGTCACTACTACCACCTCTACCCATGGGGGCTGGATGCCCACCACCA
>CAWUFW010022375.1:0-97110 GCA_963921515.1 Calotriton arnoldi | reverse complement strand
AGTAAACTAATAATTATTTTACAGTTCCTTTTTTTGGGGGGTTTTCCTGGAGCGTTTCTTTTTTTAATTCCATTTTTCGGGTTTTTAATGGATTGGAGTTTACGGATACGTTGTCGCCAGATTATATTTTGTACAGTTTAATTTTTCCATTTTTTTGGGGAGTTTTCAGTAAGTTTTGGGATCTTTACACGTTTGGATTTATTATTGGCAGTTTGGATTCAATTCTTCAGTGACCAAAAAGTAAGTAATTTAAATTATTTATAATGTGAGAGAAATGTAATTTTTGTACTTTTTATTGACGTTTGTAAATATATAAAATATATTTATTATGTCAAATAATTTTTCAAAGTAAGTTAAAGTTAATTGACATAATTTTTATATCTGATATGTTTGCAGAGAAATGTTTATTTAGGAATTTAATGCACAATTACAATATTGCTATGTTTTTGTAGTACTGTTCTAAAGTAGGGATTTAGCTATTTTTTCTAGGTATTCGAGCCCTTTAGTGTTTGGGTAGAGCCTTACTTTGTATTGTAGGTGCTCGAACATTTATTTAGTCTGTTTAGTTAGTTTTGGACCTAGCTGTGTTACAGACTGTTCAAGTCTTAGGGGCCGATTCCGATCTCGGCCGCTAGGGCTCCGAATCGGATTCGGCTTAACCGGATCCGATTCGGAGCCCTATTGCCCGACCGATTCGTACGCGCGTCCGGGCGAGCGAGTACGATGCGAAATCGCCGACCGACTCGTCCGGGCGTCCCGACCGCTCCGACCGACTCATTCCCGGGTCTAACCGCACCGACCGACTCGCTCGGACTCGACTCGCACCGCGCAATGGAGACGTTCCCTGGCCGGGTAAGTACGATGCGCGCCGCGAGCAGTCCGACCGAGCCGCACACTCCGGCTCGAAAGAGCAGTCGGAGCCGTACTTTGGGGGTCCGTGTCGGACCCCCCTGTACGCGTACCAGCGCGAGTCGCACACAGGGGGGACCCATGGGTCGCCCCTACCTGTGCGTGTACGGCGCGAGTCGCTTCGCCGCGTACACGCTGTAGGGGGCACCCTTGTCCGCCTCGCACCCATTGAGTCAATGGGAGCCTGCGTACGCGTTGTACGACAGGCTCCCATTGACTTCAGTGGGAGTCCGACCGACTCGAGTCCGATGGCATACGTGCGCATCGTACTCGTTCGGTCGGGCTGCACGGGTCCGATTCGGTCGGAAATCTCTCCGGGTCCGGCTCGGTCGGAGAGATTTCTGGCCCGAATCGGAATCGGCCCCTTAGTTGTTGGTAGCTTTGTTCCTTTTGGAAGGATTGTAGTAATTTATGTAGGGTTGGTGGGGTTCTGCCTGTTGTGGCTTGGAAAGCATTATGCCATCCTTCAACAGCGTTATTAGTTTATGCTTCTTTGTTTAGGGTACTGTTATATACATTCCACCATGGTATGTGGTATTTGGGCTGTCTCCTGTGTCCAGATCTGTGTAGCCTTCCCACCCAGGTGTCCTCGAAATAGTCGAGTAGGGGACTTAGTTTTTGTTCATTTGTTTGGTAGTAGGGGCTTTCTATTAAGAGATTGTAGTGTTCTGCTATATCAGTTATTTGGACGTATGCTAGTGCAATTAGTTTTTTTATTTCATATGCAAAATTGCTATTAGTTGCATATTCTACACTGAGCGTAGATTTTTGAAGGTGTCTCCAAATGCGTTGGCTAAAGTGGTAATAGCAACCTTGGATAGCTGTGTGTGGGTAGTTTTTCAGGATGGCTTGTATCATTGACTGTTCAAAGTCTATGATAATGTTTTGAGGGTAGTAATTATTAGTTTTTGCTTTACTTTTGTTAAGAGTTCTACATAGGTAGTGGTTTGTTTGTTTGGTAACAGGAATTTATAAAAGGGATGTTGGTATTAGGCCTGGGCGGAAAACTACGCTACGCTCGCGTAGTTTGCGAAGTTTGCGCTACTTCGCACTACGCGAATTGCACGTAGCACAGTGCGAACACGCGTAGCGTAGTGCAGCGGTCATTTTTTGCTTGCTCGCGGTCCTCAACGTCAAGTTGGCGACCGCGAGCAAGCAAAATGACATCCCGGCGAGACTATTTCCTCGTTCGCGATCAGCAACATCAAGTTGCCGATCGCGAGCGTGGAAAATAAACCTCCCGGCGAGATTCTCAACGCGGGGAGGTCAGGTTTCTCATTGCGAGTGGTCGCGTATGCTCGCGACCGCTCGCGATGAGAAACTACCAGTCTGCGTTGAGAAGCTGCCGCTCGAGTAAAAATCTACTCGAGCGGCAGTAAAAGACAGCTCGCACTGTGCAAGATGCCGTTTTCAATGATTGCACAGTGCGGACAAGCATCCGGCACTGTGCAATCATTGCGAACACGCACTACGCAGTTCGCGTAGTGCTACGCGTAGCTCGCGTAGTGCGAACTTCACTTTGCGTAGCTTCGGGAAGCGTTACTTCGCGAACTACGCCCAGGGTTAGTTGGTATTGTGATACAGTCCATGGATTGTATATAATTGGTAAAATGGTTTGGGACATATATTAAATGTTCCGTCCATCATCCATGTCTCACAATTCTGTAGTTTAAGTAAGTTTGTGGGAGTTGCATATATAATAATTCTTTTGTCATTAGATTTATCGTCATAAAGTAGAAATTGCCCTTCATTATGACTTACAGTGAGTTCAGGTGGTGTTTGTGTTTCACTGAAGGTTTTGGGGGTAGGAGGGGTGGCAGCAGTTGCTTTTTTTTCTTCTTGCTATTAGCCTTTTCAACGTTGAGACAGAGGATACTTGGCCAGTTACATGTTCTGGAACTCTGGGGAGTACATCTTTTAATATTTCAGTAGTAGAGGGGTGGTTATGTTCCTTAACATGTAACACAGTAGTTTCTTTAGTTGTAGCCCTCCCATAACATGCATTTGAATAATATTTGCTGCATTTCTAATTCACTTTGTCGCCTGTCTGTTTTTCCTGGGTGTAGACACATCCCATATAACTTAATAAAAGTTTTCCTTTCTGGGAAGTTATGAATTTGGCACCATCCGTCATTCTGATGTTTCAAATGCTATGAGAAATGTATATAAAAATATTAAATGTATTGTAATTGTTTTAATTTTAATACAGGTTTTTATATACAACATTATACTTACATGTTTGAATATGTTGACCTTTTTTCACGCTGAGGTGTTTCTGTTGGTGCTTGCCTTTAGTGTTTATTTTGATTTCCTGCAGAAGAAAAATGTAAAGGTTAATAAATGTGTTTAACAGCATTTATTTCATTTTGGGGTTTGTGTGGTTAGTGGGCAATTTGGTTTGGGAATTTTACTTGTTTTAATAGTTTAATTGAGATTTATACTTACTTTTTTTGGCAAGGTGGTTTTTGGATGATGTTTGAAGGTATTTGAGTATGTGTTGAAGTTTCTGTAGAGGAGATATAATTAAGAAAAATATACATTAATTATTTAGTTATTATAAAAAGTACTTTACAATTGTTTTATGCAGTTGAAACATTAAATAGATATTTTACTTACTTTTTGAAGTTGTATTCAGAGCTTCAAATGATGAAGTCCAGTGTTGCAGCAGCAATCCGGCAGAGATTCCCCTTATTCTTGGTTTTGTTGTTGGAGCATAAAATAATGTTACATTTTCTTTTGTTTATATAGTGTTTGTTTAATTGTGCTTTCAATGTTATTGGGTTACTTTAGTTGTAGATATTTTTCATTGGTTGTTACTAATGTTTTCAATTAATTTGGCTGTTTTTTCCTTATATGGGAAACGCTAATTAATTTTCAGTTGAACTTGTTTTTATTATTAGTTTATTTAAAAGTGTAATAGTACATTATTTGTATTTTATTTTGCATTCATGTATATTAAAAAATATTTATTTTCTATATAGTGTGTGTAAGTATAATATATTTATTGAGTTTAAATATGTTAAAGTTATTTTTTTGAATTAAAATATATTTAGTGTTAAATGTATTTATTTAATGAGTTGTGTGTGTTTGTGATATTGTTTATATTATTTTTGTTATATATGATGTTATAAAAAAATATTTTTAAGGTGTTGATATTTTTTTGGGGTGATATTAGTGTGATCTATATTTTTGTTTTTGATATTTGTGTCATTTTGTATGTTTATTTAACGATTTCGATATTAGTTATTACGATATTTTTTTGATCGATATTAGTTATATCGATGTTAATGTTTGTCGATAAGTTTGTGCCGATATTTGTATATTTTTTTAAATAAGTATAGAATATCGATATTTATGTTAGCAATATTTGTGTGTCGATAATTTTGTAGATCGATATTTTGAGTGTCGATGTTATGTCAGTGATCCGCCCCAGAGATGGGAGTCTCTGCCAAGAAGGAGGATCTCAGATTTGGTAGAGTTCAGTTGCAGACAATTGTCCTTCATCCAGGCAGAGATGGCGGTCAAGTCCTCCTGAAATTTAGCGGCATCTTGACTAGGGTTGTTGGTGAAAAAAGCACCAACTGCATGTCATCCGCATATGACACCAGGGAAATGTTACGGGCACTGGCCAACAGAGCCAGCGGCCGGATGTACTCATTGAACAAGGTAGGGCTCCATGCTGAACCCTGGGGGACGCTGCAGTGTAGGGAATGTGTACAGGAGTGGGAAGGCGGGGCGATGACTTGAAAGGTCCTGTTAGTCAAAAAAGAAGTGAACCAGGCGAGGGCTTTATCAGTGATACCGATCTTCCACAGCTGAAAGAGCAGGATGTTATGGGAGACTGTATCAAAGGCGGTACTGAGATCGAGTAAAATCAGTGCCGAGGTTCTTCCCTCATCCAGAGAGGCTCTGAGTTGCTCAGTGACCACCAGTAAAGGTGACTCAGTACTATGGAGGGGTCTAAAGCCATTTTGGGAGGGGTCTATAATGGAATAAGATTCCAGGTACAGAGTCAGGATGGTGTTCACATGGGATTCTGTGATTTTGGCTAAGAAAGGAGCAAAGAAATTGGGCTGTAATTTTCTGGTCTAGAGGCATCTAGCAAAGGCTTTTTCATTAGGGGGATCACTTTCGCACGTTTCCAAGATTGCGGAGTCACTGCCAAGGATAGGGATAGAATAATAATTTCCAGGCAGCTGTGTAGAAGACAGTCTAGGAACTTGATGAAGAGGTCGGGTTTAAAGGGTCTTCTGGAGATCCGGACTTTATCTTAGTATGCAGAGCCTGAAGGCCTTCGGTGGGAATCGAAGGAAGGGCTAAAAAGGAATAATTCTCAGTGCCTATGGGGTGGCTTTCCAAGCAGTGCCAGACTGTCCTCTCATGGCAAAAACTGTTATAGATACCCTCGACCTTAGTCATAAAGTAGGTGGCCAATCCCTCACATTGAGCATTAGACATTATAGTGTTTTCAAGGGCCATGGGGGGTTTCACCATATCCTTGAAGCGAGAAAAGATAAGATTTAGAGGGGTTGCTGCTAGTATTGATTTTATTGGCAAAGTAGGCAGCGCAGGACTTCCGAACCAATTTATGGTAGGCTTTGATGGCAGTCCTGTATTGGGCTTTAGTAGTGGAATCATACAAGCGTCTTCAGGCACGTTCCAAAACCTTGCAGTTCTTCCTGGCCCATGCTTTCTTGGGATAAGTCCATTTGGCCGGGATGCATTTGTCCAGTGCCTGAGTGACCCACAGCTTAAAGCAGTCATTGGCTGTCTCGATGTTGGCAGGCAATGCTGGTTGCAGAATGCCAAGAGTATCTCGGAAGGTAGTGGAAACTAGTTTGTGCCATGGGCGTTTGAATAGAGGGTTGCAGTGAGGCTGTGTTTTAGAGTCTGCTAGGTGCATACAGAAATGGACAAGAAAGTGGTCGGTCCAAGCCATGGGTAAAGGGGTCGGGACCTCTAAGAACAGAATGTTAGAGAAGACGGGGTCAAGGAGATGGCCAGCCTCATGTGTAGGCCCTGGAGCCCACTGTGACAGTTGGCATGCTGCCATATCGCCTAAGAAATTGTGGATGTCTGGGTAGTTTTGGGACTCCAGGTGGAGATTCACATCTCCAATGATGGTGAGGTTGGCTGATTTAAGCGCCAGTGTGGTGGCAGCATTAACTACTGCTTCTCTAAAGGATTTGGACAGACCTGGAGGGTGGTAAATAAGTAATCCCGAAAGCGTAAAACTGTCTGTTAGTGCAATTTTAAAGATTTCGCTTTCACAGTCCGGAAGGGTTTCCTGAGTGAGACTGCATGCGTAAGTGGCTTTATAAATCACTGCAATGCCCTCACCTCTGTCCGTCCCTTTATTCACATTCCTCATGTCGTATCCTGAAGGCATGGCCAGGGCAGGGATAGAGGCAGAGTCCTGAGTGAGCCATGTCTCGGTCAAGAATAAAATGTCAAGAGACTGTTCAGCTAATAGGTCAAACACTTTTGCATGGTGTTTTACTAAAGAGCGACAGTTTAAACTGCAGACTTTGTACTCTTTCATGCATGGGGGTGAGCAGTGCTTGACCCTGAAATTGCACTGGCCACAATTCGGGGAACCAGCGGTGGGGGACCATTTATGGTTCCCACATGGGGGGGCGCTCCTTTGCAGGGCAAGCAGGGCCTCGCGTGAGTAAACTAACCTATGGGGGGGGCAAACAGGCATAGTACCTGGCTCCTGGCGACATCCAGGCATGGACAGGCGCAGACGGGCTTGCCTTGGGCGCTCCTGCTGCGGCATGCATGAAGTACCTGGGGGGCACAACTGGTTCCTCCCAGGCACGATTCTGATTGGTGGAAAACAGGCCAATCGGAGTGCAGCACCGCCATGAATTCAAATAGTCCAAAAAGTTAAAAAACAGTCACAGTAAAATAAACTATGCACACAGCGTAGAACAAAAGTGAATTTGAAATGGAATCTGTCTCATCGATCCTAAGCCGAACAGTTCCTCCCAGTGACACACTCTCGCAAAGCTGCGTGTCGGTGCTGCAGCGTGCATGAAGTACTTGGGGGGCACAACTGGCTCTTCCCTGGCACGACTCTGACTGGTGGAAAACAGGCCAATCAGAGTGCGGCACCACCGTGAATTCAAACAGCACAAAATGTTAAAAAACACAGTCACAGTTGAATAAAATATGCACACAGAGTAGAAAAAAGTGAATTTAAAATGGAATCTGCCTCAGCGATCCTATGTCGAGCAGTTCCTCCCCGTGCTACACTCTCGCCAAATTCCTCGTTAACGTATTGTTATCACTACCATATGGCCCACCGAATGACTGAATCTGTGTACCAAGCTCCCTCTTCAGAAGAGAACTATTACTCATTTATTATGTGCCTGACAATGATTTGCCTGAACTGCACTTTAATTCATCATCATTATTATAACAAAACCATTAGTTGGATCCAACATTGGGCACTTCCTGTCACTCTTTGCCTCTCACCTAGGACGAGCTGTCTGCTTTACACAGCAAGCCAACAACCTATGCTTCACTCTTCCTGAGGCTCTGTAAAATTCTGTCCGTCATGGTAACTGTCTAAGTTCTCACTTAAATAATAAACCGATGCCATAACTGGCCTCGAGTACCCTGTTTCTATACATTACTACTCCCATTGTTTCAAGTGAGATTAAAACAAAATTGTGAAGGAAAGCTCTAAAGGCTCTAAAGGCATGGCCTCTGTAACTAAGTGCTTGCCATAATACATGAGACTTTGAATCCTGAGCTTGACATTGTTTTTAACAGATTGATGCTGGACAAAGACTGACCAAAAGCAAAAGACAACTAAGTATTTCTTTAGCAGTTCATAAAGCACCATTATATTGGCCAGCAAGCAAAAAAGATACATTTAAAACTAAGTAGCCTCTTGACTATCACTATCCATGGGCAGTCACGTGTAAACAAGGGGATAACTTAGGGGGTCATGAGGATGGCGGGCAGAAGCACATCCGCGGTGCTGGCGAGGGCGGAAAATGCCCTTTACCGCACTCCAGCAGCGGTCCTCCCGCCCGCCATATTATGATGGGCAAACATAGCCCATTTTCCGTCCGCTGCGTAGCCAGGAGAACTGCCAGATTTTTGCGCATGCCACAGTGGCGGAGTGAGCCAATAGGGACTCACCACCGTGCGGAATGACGTTCCGTCCGCCGTACAAATCACGATGCCTAAAACAGGCCATCACACCGCAGCGGAGAATCCACCAACCCAGAGACGGCGGAAACACAACAGCGGAGCGCGAAACCAGACTCACGGTCCCATCTACCCGGTCCGGACTGCAATGGATCCAGATCTTCAAGCCATTCCGGTGCTGTACCTCCTCCACTACCAGCAAATAATGGACGCCGCAGGTATGCAATGACACAGCTCCACACACAACCACAACACGCAACTCCTGTGCTGATATACAGTTCCTGTCCACATTAGACACTCTGGTGGGGACAGGAACACCTCCCCAAGTGTACCCACACATGTCCCACCTGTCAGAAAATCACCCCTCCGCATCCGGGTCACCCATCAACTGCGAAATCACTGCAATGTCCCGGTCACGGCACCGCAGCGGTGAAGACGCGGGAAAACATGCGCAAAATGTAGTAGGCAGTGCCGGCGCCAGGCATGGGCAGTCCACAAAGATTCACAGGGCTCCACCTCCACCCTTCCCACACTACGCTTCCCACACCCATTTGGGGCACATGCTGTGTGCTCCCCCTGTGCCCCCCTGCACAGTTCATCTCCCAGACTTTGTACTCTTTCATGCATGGGGGTGAGCAGTGCTTGACCCTGAAATTGCACTGGCCACAATTCGGGGAACCAGCGGTGGGGGACCATTTATGGTTCCCACATGGGGGGGCGCTCCTTTGCAGGGCAAGCAGGGCCTCGCGTGAGTAAACTAACCTGTGGGGGGGGCAAACAGGCATAGTACCTGGCTCCTGGCGACATCCAGGCATGGACAGGCGCAGACGGGCTTGCCTTGGGCGCTCCTGCTGCGGCATGCATGAAGTACCTGGGGGGCACAACTGGTTCCTCCCAGGCACGACTCTGATTGGTGGAAAACAGGCCAATCGGAGTGCAGCACCGCCATGAATTCAAACAGTCCAAAAAGTTAAAAAACAGTCACAGTAAAATAAACTATGCACACAGCGTAGAACAAAAGTGAATTTGAAATGGAATCTGTCTCATCGATCCTAAGCCGAACAGTTCCTCCCAGTGACACACTCTCGCAAAGCTGCGTGTCGGTGCTGCAGCGTGCATGAAGTACTTGGGGGGCACAACTGGCTCCTCCCTGGCACGACTCTGACTGGTGGAAAACAGGCCAATCAGAGTGCGGCACCACCGTGAATTCAAACAGCACAAAATGTTAAAAAACACAGTCACAGTTGAATAAAATATGCACACAGAGTAGAAAAAAAGTGAATTTAAAATGGAATCTGCCTCAGCGATCCTATGTCGAGCAGTTCCTCCCCGTGCTACACTCTCGCCAAATTCCTCGTTAACGTATTGTTATCACTACCATATGGCCCACCGAATGACTGAATCTGTGTACCAAGCTCCCTCTTCAGAAGAGAACTATTACTCATTTATTATGTGCCTGACAATGATTTGCCTGAACTGCACTTTAATTCATCATCATTATTATAACAAAACCATTAGTTGGATCCAACATTGGGCGCTTCCTGTCACTCTTTGCCTCTCACCTAGGACGAGCTGTCTGCTTTACACAGCAAGCCAACAACCTATGCTTCACTCTTCCTGAGGCTCTGTAAAATTCTGTCCGTCATGGTAACTGTCTAAGTTCTCACTTAAATAATAAACCGATGCCATAACTGGCCTCGAGTACCCTGTTTCTATACATTACTACTCCCATTGTTTCAAGTGAGATTAAAACAAAATTGTGAAGGAAAGCTCTAAAGGCTCTAAAGGCATGGCCTCTGTAACTAAGTGCTTGCCATAATACATGAGACTTTGAATCCTGAGCTTGACATTGTTTTTAACAGATTGATGCTGGACAAAGACTGACCAGAAGCAAAAGACAACTAAGTATTTCTTTAGCAGTTCATAAAGCACCATTATATTGGCCAGCAAGCAAAAAAGATACATTTAAAACTAAGTAGCCTCTTGACTATCACTATCCATGGGCAGTCACGTGTAAACAAGGGGATAACTTAGGGGTCATGAGGATGGCGGGCAGAAGCACATCCGCGGTGCTGGCGAGGGCGGAAAATGCCCTTTACCGCACTCCAGCAGCGGTCCTCCCGCCCGCCATATTATGATGGGCAAACATAGCCCATTTTCCGTCCGCTGCGTAGCCAGGAGAACTGCCAGATTTTTGCGCATGCCACAGTGGCGGAGTGAGCCAATAGGGACTCACCACCATGCGGAATGACGTTCCGTCCGCCGTACAAATCACGATGCCTAAAACAGGCCATCACACCGCAGCGGAGAATCCACCAACCCAGAGACGGCGGAAACACAACAGCGGAGCGCGAAACCAGACTCACGGTCCCATCTACCCGGTCCGGACTGCAATGGATCCAGATCTTCAAGCCATTCCGGTGCTGTACCTCCTCCACTACCAGCAAATAATGGACGCCGCAGGTATGCAATGACACAACTCCACACACAACCACAACACGCAACTCCTGTGCTGATATACAGTTCCTGTCCACATTAGACACTCTGGTGGGGACAGGAACACCTCCCCAAGTGTACCCACACATGTCCCACCTGTCAGAAAATCACCCCTCCGCATCCGGGTCACCCATCAACTGCGAAATCACTGCAATGTCCCGGTCACGGCACCGCAGCGGTGAAGACGCGGGAAAACATGCGCAAAATGTAGTAGGCAGGGCCGGCGCCAGGCATGGGCAGTCCACAAAGATTCACAGGGCTCCACCTCCACCCTTCCCACACTACGCTTCCCACACCCATTTGGGGCACATGCTGTGTGCTCCCCCTGTGCCGCCCTGCACAGTTCATCTCCCAGGTGTAGCCAGACCTTGCACCTTACACACCAAAGGACCAGTGTGCCTGTCTTGGAAGGTGGGGGTGAAGAGGAACACCCTGCACAGAAGCTCAGGGGCTGGATAACCCTCCTCCTCACACCTATCTCACACTCATGTGAAGCAAACTGAGTGCAACTATAAAATGAAGACTCACACTGCATAGGAACATCCACTGAACTGTCCACACTGCCTGTCAAGTCACTCACAAACACCCCACACTGACACACAGCCACATACACACACCAGAGGCCAGCAGCAATGTAGGACGATAAATAGGCCAGCCAAAAGTGAAGTGGACAGTGCTGAAAAACCATGGAACAAAACACATAGCATCTGTACATCACATGCAAGAGAAGGAACATATCACAACACCCTTAGGTCATCAAATCAGACGTGGGGGGCACAGTGAGTGAAATTAAACCAAACTGACCTTTGTGCAACAACTCAGGGACACATCAAGGCAAGCCATGCATAGTCACAGGAATGATAGGAAGTGTCTGACGTCATACAGTGAGCAGCCACACATCTGTCTCAACTGACTTGACATGTGCACATCATCAGTACAACACACATGGCCCATTGTCACACTCCTTGACTGTCAAACACAACTAGGACCTTCACACATACCCATTCTCTACCCACCTCATACCTGCAGCACTCAACACCTGTGAGAAGCACATATAAAGGCCAAAATGGTGTCCTGTGAGTTCAATGACAATCAAACACACTCCCTGTGGTGCACCCACAAACATCACACTAACACACAGGGATGTCTGAACCAATGCAGACACCAAAACAATAGCCAAACACAAAGCTCACAAACAACATACACAGAGGTACAACAAGCCCACACATGTGCAGGAAAACAGTTGAAAGGCAATGTGACCCTAGACAGAACAGGAATATACAACATTGTCACTCAGGACCAATGCACATACACCATACCTCAACGCAAACAAGAGGTATATCATCAAAAATCTACCATGAACACCAACTGGGATCAATGGGACAATCAGCTAACACAGACACAGACACCTCACCACCCATGAAGTGGACGAGGTGCCATATTGTACCAGAAGCGTGCACATGCACAACCCTGAAAAGTGACAGGTCAAAAATAGGAGGACTAACCACCAATGTGCACTGAAAACAAGCCCAGCAACAAGAATCCCCTTGCTGCGTGTGACAGACACCACAAGTAATGCCCACCACACCTGCAACACACATCTGAATGTATCACACAGCTAAAACAACCACTCACACACAACGTCATGCAAATAGAACATCACACACACATAGCATCAGTCAGTACAAAGAGCCAACACAGGGCAAACACTGTATACATCCACAACAAAAACACAACAGATGCACAGACCAATCCATCACAATGCAAACTCAGCTGCACATCAGGGGGATGCACAACAAGCAAGTACAAGGCAACATACACTGACAACCCTGCATGCACACCAAGCAGTGTGTGCACAACAACCAAATCAGTAGCACACACATCTGAGTGCCACACCATGAACACCCACAGCACAAACATAACATCACACTCAGGAAGTGTAGCACTACCTCAGCAAACACACATACAGCTTAGCCATCACCCACAGATGCACAACTCAGGGACATCCAGGTGCAAACAACATGACCAGAGGACTGTGCTGCCCAAACATCTGCACTGCACATGAGCAATCATGACAGCAAACAAGTACAAGGAAATAACACATAGCTAATTTGCAAACTGTCCTGAGTAGCACATTGGTCCTGGACACAGATCAGCCTCACACAGCATAGTGTCACACTATGAAGTGGTGGGGAGGCTCACACACTGGCAAGCCATGGAGTGGAAGGCACGAGACTGAAGTGGTGTGTACTTCAGTAGTGGACAGGTGAGCAGTGTACAGTACACAAACACACAGAGGAGTCACTCACAATGTGTAGGCCTCAGAAGCACATATGGGGGATGGCATGACTCCACATACCACATACCATACTGGAGTCAAAAATGGGTCAAGTGACAGCAATGCATGAGAAAACTCACAAATATTGTCAGTGTGGCTGAGCAGTTCTGTACAGTGTGCACAAACAGTAACAAGACACATGGCTGATCAAAAAAACACAACACAGACTTGCCTGTTACACACTCTGCATACTCACAGCTGGCAGCAACAACAAGTAGGTGTCCCCCAGGAGTGCAAGGACACAACAACACACTGCACACTGCCCAACCTACAACTCCCACATGTGCCCACAATCTGAAACACATAGCAGACTATTGAAACAAACAGGCACTCAGCTTCTGTGTCATACATGTGTGCAGTTGGCAATGCAGGGGCACACACACATCAACACTGACAACCAAACCACCCCTACACACTTCATGACCACACAAGTGCACACATCTAAATGTACCCATGTGACTAGGAAGACAGGCCATCACAAGATTACCATACATTAACACTGCTGCTCACACATCAAGAAAGATCACACAGATATGAAGGACCCTGGCCAGCCCGCAAGTAATCCTGTGGATAGAATACACCTCTGTTCTGGAATTGCATCATAACATGACATGTGGACAATTTAGCAAACCTGACCATATGATGAGTATGATAATCGTAGATCATCACAAACACCCATCATTGCATCCTCAAACCTCAGGAGAAAGAAGAACTAAAGTGCCCCTCACCACTGCCAAACCCAGAAAAAGTAAAAGAAGCAATTGGCAATGTGAAGGTGGCATACAGAGCATTTGTCACATGCAACCATACACATACCGAAAACACTTACACTTAGCAAGGACACTGACAAAGCAGACAACAGGAGTAACTGTCTTTATTACATATCACCAAGATAGGCATCAAAAGTAGACAACAGCAAGGCCAGTGGCCAGTCCATAGTTCAAAATAGGTACATGTGTGCATGAGAACCTGCACAGGGTATGGGCATCCAAAGTTACAAACAGCAAGGCCAGTGGCCAGTCCATAGTTCAAAGGAGGGACATGTGTGCATGAGAACCTGCACAGGGAATGGGCATCAAAAGTTACAAACAGCAAGGCCAGTGGCCAGTCCATAGTTCAAAGGAGGGACATGTGTGCATGAGAACCTGCACAGGGAATGTGTGACACCGTACACTGGCATGGGAATCACCACAGCTATGAGGATACAGATGGGCAGTCCAGGGACCGCTGTGGGAGAGACGGCTTTGGGAGGGGGACTTTGCCTCAGACTTGGCTGTCAGTAGAACTGGGAGGTGGCTGATTGTCGGGGACCGTTGGCGGACCAGACCTGGGAGAGGGAGGAGCAGCTGAGGTAGAGGCATCAGTGGCTTTGTGAGCCGAAGGGCTGCTTGGACCGGGTGGCATGGTGGCACGGGGAGGCGGAAAAATGCTGCTGTGAGACACAGTGTGTGAGGGAGAATGTGGAGGGCTGCCTTTCCACTTCTTGGAGATTCGATACTGAAGAATTGTCTTGGTAGGAGTGTGAAGTGGGGCGGGCACAACAGCCTCACTCCCCACCAAAGGTGCTTCAGGTGCAGGTGGTGGCCCTCCCTCTGGTGAACTGCTGGGTCTGGTGGTACGCTTGGCCTGGCCTTGTCTTTTCCCCTCCATCCCCTGTTGACCAGGTGAACCCCCCACAGTGCCCTCCTATCCCAGCTTCACAGGGGTGTGGGTGGGAGTTGAGGTTGTGGGTGAACCTGCCTTAGAGATCCGTTTCTGCGGACTCTTTGCAGGCACCAGCTTCACAGCAGGCACGGCAACCTTTTACCTGTCTATGGGAGCAGGTTTTGGGATGGAAGTGTCCTTGGATTGGACTGATTTGGATGCATGTGAGCCTGAGGCCTGCTTCTTGGCTTGATGCCCCTGAGTGTCACCCGAAGGGCTTTTGGCTTTGCGTTCCTGTGTGACTTCTTTTGTTTTTGGGGATGGTGTCTGCACTCTGGCCCGCTTGGAGTGCGGCTGTGTTGTGCTTCGTGTGGAGTACCTAGAGCCTGAGGGCTGTGGTGTGTAGTCACTCTCATCACATGTGGCCACTGGCAGGGTGGTTGCCGAAGGGACTGGAGCTGGACCCTGAGCCTGTGCCAGCTGAATGGCTGCTGTCACTGTGGCGGACAAAGACTGGACAGTCCTGTGTATCCCACCCACGTCAGAATGAATGCCCTCCATGAAGGCAACTACCTGTTGTAGGAAGGTGGAATCTGACTATATGGTTGCCCCCACTTTTTTCCTGGTGTTTTGCTGGTTTATGACTTAGTTGGACTGGGATCCTGCTATTCAGGGCCCCAGTCTATCTGCTTCCTCTATAAAATGGTTTCCATGTGCCTTAGGCACATCTCTGATTGGAATCTGGAGTGCCCTTATAAGTCCCTAGTATATGGTATACTATGTACCCAGGGCATAGGTACCTCAGAGGCCTACCAGGGGCTGCAGCATGTATTGTGCCACCCCTGGAAGGCCATCCAAAAGGACACCCCAGGTCTGCTACTGCAGCCTGGGTAAGGTGGTGCATGCACCTCTTACTGTGATATAGGCTACCTATATCACTACATACATACACACATATAAACCTATAAGTCACTCCTATGGCAGGCCTTATCAATCCTGAAGGCAGAGTGCGTGGTTCCTATGTGAGAGGGTGCCCCTGCATGAGCTGGGCCCCTCTGCAGCGTTCGGAGACCCTTCTCTGATGCTGTTTGTAGTGCTGCCCGACCATATACTCTTAAGCGCATTATAACCTCGCGTTAAATGCTAACTTTGGGATGGCTGCACGGAAACATGTCGTGTTTGGTGTCAAACATCTTGGAATACTACCCCCCACCAGTTCTGGTGGCGGGGGTAGCATTCCACCCTTCTAGAGGGAGAGACATGTACACACCGGTATTCCCGGTACTGATTTTCCAGAGCCCTGGCATCACAAAATGGATGCCGCTGCCACAGACACGAGTCTGGCCTCCTGCTGCTGACCGAAACTCCGGCAGGGGAGGCCTGGACAATAGGTTTCCT
Organism: Calotriton arnoldi; assembly: GCA_963921515.1. Taxonomy (NCBI): domain Eukaryota; kingdom Metazoa; phylum Chordata; class Amphibia; order Caudata; family Salamandridae; genus Calotriton; species Calotriton arnoldi. The sequence goes on along the minus strand of CAWUFW010022375.1, from coordinate 81,161 downwards.
GTCCCAGGGAGGTGTAACCACCTCCCCAGACAGGATAGTGTGTATTGGGGCTGGGCGGGAGCACTCTCGGGTGCTTTGAAATCCTGCACTGGGGGCACACTTGGTGTCCCTGTGCATACCCCAGTTCAAACCGGCTCAGGGGCTTCCAGCCCCTGCTCTGGCGCGAAACTGAACAAAGGGAAAGGGGTGTAACCACCCCTCTGCCCTGACCCTCCCATAGGTGGGGCCACAGAGTATGTCCAACCCCCTACCTTAGTATAAGTAGGGGACCCCAGTCCTTAGGACTTTAGATTTACCTGGACGAAACTCTGACACAGAATCCTGGACCTTCGATGCTCTACTTCAAGATTAGAGGACTGAAGAATCTCCCTTGGGGTCAAGGAGTGACTCCCCTGCTTGGCAGGCACCAAAGAAGCAATTGTCCGGTCTGCATCGCTGAAGCTCCCATCGGATGCCGAAGTCTTTGCATCACCAGAGGTGGATTTCCAGACTTCCCCGAGGCTGCCCTGAGTCCCCAGCAAAGCTGAGGCCCGTAGCTGTCGTGGGTAACGTGGAACCGTGACCCCTGGACACTGATCGCATTTGCAAGTGCATCCTCTTCTGGGTCTCCCACAAAGTCGTGCTTTGGGCTCCGAGTAGCCCCAGCCTCCAGCACCAACTGCACCGAAGATCATTGGCCTCCACTCCACGAGTGTCCTGTGAGCCAGCTCCATGTGCATCGTCTCGAGGCTCCTTTGCGGTCGCTAGTCCGTTGGCTAGTAGGCCCTCCCGAAGGCCAATCTTTTTCTGCTTGGGCTTCCTGGTTGCTCCAGGTGTGCCCTGACTTATTCTCGCTGGGTGAGTCCCCCAGACCTTGCTGGTTTGCAACATCGTCCTTCTTCTATTTCCAAGAGACTTGCCGTTGCCAAGGCTTGTTGGGTCCAATCCGGTCGCCGACATCCCTGCAATCGACAGACGTTATGGGACAGCTCGAATCCAGCTTCTGGTTGTCGTCGACGCCTCCTGGACCTCGTGGCTGAAGAGTCAAGATGACCATCAACCTACCTGAAGCACTCGACATCGGTGGGCATCTGCTCATCGCCTTCCTGGTCACTGGCTAGTGACCCAGACTCTGTCCCCTCTGCTTTCAGGTTCTTCAGATCTTCGATCCACCTTTGGATCCACCCGAACACTTTCGACTTGGCCGCCAGCAGCACTTTGCAGCAGATCGCCATAGAAAGCGACGACGAAACCCGACCCCGAAAGACACCTATGCACCTGGCTCCCCTGGGTGAGGTAACTCGAGTACTCCGGTGCTCCCGTGGGTATTGACACTAGAACAGCCTAGTTCTCAAAGGGTTTGCTCCAAGTCCTCCTCTAAGTGTCCCTTTTCTTTTCAATTCTAATTGCGACTTTCCCCATAGAAGTTAACGGTGGTTCGCGGCTGTGTTCATACACTGCACACGTCCCCCGTGGGTCCCCTGTGTCACTGCCTTGGGTGGTTCCTTGAGGTCCAAGCACTTCTACAGGCTCTAGGCCTTGTGTCTAGCTCAGTCGTGGTTCTTATACCACTTTATTGGTATATGGTTTGGTACGCCCCTGGGGCTCAAACGTGTATTTGTGCTATTACTGTAGATAACTAACTTATAATTTATGTATTTCGAACTCTAGCCTCATAAAGAGACTAGAGGGGTGTGTTTAGTAATAAATACATATATTTTGAATATATACCTGGTGTGGTCCTCTTTCATTTGGTCACTCAAGAGATTATAGACTGGTAAAACAAGCTGCTTTACATTCCTTCAAGACTTAGCCTGAAGGCTGCTCTCCATAGCTACCACTAGGATAGCTTTCAATAAAGGTTGTCTTTAACCTATCTCCAATAAGGGGTTGTTTGGACTGGTGCAAGGTGCCCACTATAATTAGTGGACAGCATATGCCAGGCCAACTTCTCACATTGGGGTGCAGCGTTTGGGATTCCAGCTTGCTATTGTTTTACCAGATAATCTCAATTGAATTGATCAACTGAAAACCACTAAGGGTACCTAAGGTACATATAAATCAAGCTTAGTAATACAGTAAGTTCTACTGAACTTAGAGTTGTGTGTTAAGGGACAGCACACCCTTTCTACAACTCAAGTGAGTTTAGTAGGCCACACTAGAGTAGGTAGTGCATACACCACACCTCACTAGTAATGTCTTCAAAGCCAGGACCCAGAGAGTCCTTGCCAGAAGCCAGTGGGCTTCTTCCCTCCAAGTATGATAAACTCCCATTCTTGGAATTGAGAGCATTATGCAATACTAGGAAGTTGAAGGCAGGCAAAAGTGCCAGCACCCAACACCTCAGGGAGGTGTTACTAGCTGATGATCTCAGCAGGCCCCTAGGGTCTGAAGGGGTAGGCAAAGAGGGTGGGGCAGAAGATGAGGAAGGGGCCAGGGTGAAGAAACCCAGGTCCCCCCTCTGAAACTGGCCAGGAAGGTGAAAATGACCTTGTCCTGGAAAATCCAATTCCTCCTGTGGAGGAGGAGGAGGGAGAGGATCAGACTGACCTCCCCTTTGTCCCCCCAGGAAGAGTTCTGAGTGTGCCCAGAAGGTCTAGGTCTCCTTCTCAGGAGTCTAACCACTCTGACACCTCAATAGGGACCTCTATCTCCTCTCATAGGAGGGAATCCTCTCATGAGAGGAGAAAGAGACTGATTCAGTATGAGCAAGCCCAGCTTGAACTCAGAAAACAACAATTGGCTATAGACAGGAGTCCCTAGATCTCTATAGAGAGAGACAAAAGTTGGGACTAGAGTCCCATGGTGGCAGCAGTTTCCCCAAAGATAGGGAAAGGTCTTATGACCATAGAAACCTGAGCAAGATTGTCCCTCCCTACCAGAGTGGGGATGACATCCACAAATGGATAACTGCTCTAGAGAGGGCCTGTAAAGTACAGAGGGTCCCTCAGGAGCAGTGGGCAGCAATCTTGTGGCTCTCCTTTGCAGACAAAGGTAGAGATAAGCTCCTCACTGTTAGAGAGGAAGATGCTGACAATTACAAAGTCTTGAAGAGTGCTCTGATAGATGGGTTTGGCCTAACCACTGAACAGTATAGGTTGAAGTTCAGAGACACCCAAAAGGCTCAGACTCAAGACTGGGTTGATTTTGTAGATTGTGCTACTAAGGCTCTGGAAGGTTGGATACATGGCAACAAGGTGCATGACTTTTTAGGATTGTACAATTTGATTATGAGGGAGCAGATCCTTAATAATTGTCAAAACCAGCTTTTACACCAGTACCTGGTGGACTCTGATCTGACCTCTCCCCAAAAATTGGGAAAGAAGGCAGACAAATGGGTCAGAACCAGAGTAAAGGCTAAGAATCAGGGTGGTGACCAGAAGAAAGATTCTACCAAGTCCCAAGAGAAAGGTGGGGATAAATCTAAGGATAAATCCACTACAGGGCCCCAAAAGTCCTCTTCTGGGGGTGGGTCCCAAACTCCTTCCTCTCCTGAAAAGAAACCATATTGCCATGTCTGTAAAAAGCCTGGACACTGGAAAACTGATCCCAGTTGCCCCAGGATTGGCAATAAAGAAAATGTTACTCCAACAACTACTACCACCCCTCCTGGTACTACCAGTAGTAATCCTCCAGTTGGGAGTAGTGTACCCAAAAGTTAGGTGCTTTTGCAAGAGGAACAGAGGTGGGCCCTAGTTTAGACAGGACCCCCTCAACAGACTCCTCTGACTCTGATGGTGGTGTAGGATTTGCCACCTTTACCATGGGTCCCAATGCATTGGGCAGGTACAGACTGGAGCCAATAATTAATGGTCAGAAAGCTGTGGCATTTAGGGACACAGGGGCTAGTGTCACCATGGTGGCAGGGAACCTAGTCCCCCTCACCAGCTTTTACCTGAGTTTAAATACCAGGTGACCAACATTGATGGTGTCAGAACAGATCACCCCATGGCCATAATCAATCTCAGCTGGGAAGGGGTCACAGGCCCAAAAAGAGTGGCAGTGTCCCCAACCTTGCCTGTAGATTGCCTGATGGGCAATGATCTGGAAATTTCAGCCTGGGCTGAAGTTGAACACCAAACCCATCTGAGAATGCTGGGCGTCCCTGTAAAGGTTAGTGGGGCTGTGATGGCCACAGCCCAAGCCCAGGGAAACTTTGGAGAGATGGAGCCTGGAAGAATGGCCCACTCTCCCCCAAAAGAGAGCACAAGGGTTGAAGAAAAGTCTTCTTCCCTCCAGACAGTAGGTAAGGGTCAGCCTCCTCAGGGAACTGACCCTACCCCTAGTGAAGGAACTGCCCCAGAGGTAGTCAGGCCTGGCCTGGCCCCACCCCTGATGGCAGAGGACCCTTCCAAGGTGGTACCCAGTCTGGAGCAGGTAACCTGCCCCTCTCTACCCTGCCTCAGTCAGCCCAGGGCTGCAGAGGTCAGGGAGGTCAGTGGACCCCCAGGGTCCCCTGTCCAGAGGAACCCCCCCCATCAGCAGATTAGGGGCACCCAGGCTAGTAGCCCTAGCCAGGTGAAAATTCCTTAACACACTGAGGGATCCCCCATACCTTTGTGTAGGGACCTCCCCCAGAAGGACTCTGTTAGGCAAGGGCAAACCTGGGACCAAAAGGTTCCAAACCTGCCATGTCCCTCCAGTGGTCCATCCAAAGGGACATAACCCCCAGCTGTAGGCAGCCAAAGGTTGACCCTTAGAGCACAGTGCAACTCAGTCATGGAAAGACAGGCATACATGGTGACCAGTGATCTGAGGAAGCTGAGACCAACCTTGCTAGGGCCTCACTTCCCTTCTCAGACACCTCACCAGCCTTGTACTTTACCAAAGCACACCACAGGTAGTAATTCCCCATGGTGGAGACCCTCTGATACCCTTAGGGTGAGGGATTGCTTAGTGGACCATAAGATAGGGGGCAACCATGCTAGTGCAGGTGCTTCCTTATATGGCCACTTAGTCAATAAAGGCTCAACTGGCCAAGGTTAGCCTTATCTCCTTTCGTTTGGGGGGTTATGTAGGAAGGTGGAATCTGACTATATGGTTGCCCCCACTTTTTTCCTGGTGTTTTGCTGGTTTATGACTTAGTTGGACTGGGATCCTGCTATTCAGGGCCCCAGTCTATCTGCTTCCTCTATAAAATGGTTTCCATGTGCCTTAGGCACATCTCTGATTGGAATCTGGAGTGCCCTTATAAGTCCCTAGTATATGGTATACTATGTACCCAGGGCATAGGTACCTCAGAGGCCTACCAGGGGCTGCAGCATGTATTGTGCCACCCCTGGAAGGCCATCCAAAAGGACACCACAGGTCTGCTACTGCAGCCTGGGTAAGGTGGTGCATGCACCCCTTACTGTGATATAGGCTACCTATATCACTACATACATACACACATATAAACCTATAAGTCACTCCTATGGCAGGCCTTATCAATCCTGAAGGCAGAGTGCGTGGTTCCTATGTGAGAGGGTGCCCCTGCATGAGCTGGGCCCCTCTGCAACGTTCAGAGACCCTTCTCTGATGCTGTTTGTAGTGCAGCCCGACCATATACTCTTAAGCGCATTATAACCTCGCGTTAAATGCTAACTTTGGGATGGCTGCACGGAAACATGTCGTGTTTGGTGTCAAACATCTTGGAATACTACCCCCCGCCAGTTCTGGTGGCGGGGGTAGCATTCCACCCTTCTAGAGGGAGAGACATGTACACACCGGTATACCCGGTACTGACTTTCCAGAGCCCTGGCATCACAAAATGGATGCCGCTGCCACAGACACGAGTCTGGCCTCCTGCTGCTGACCGAAACTCCGGCAGGGGAGGCCTGGACAATAGGTTTCCTGTCCCAGGGAGGTGTAACCACCTCCCCAGACAGGATAGTGTGTATTGGGGCTGGGCGGGAGCACTCTCGGGTGCTTTGAAATCCTGCACTGGGGGCACACTTGGTGTCCCTGTGCATACCCCAGTTCAAACCGGCTCAGGGGCTTCCAGCCCCTGCTCTGGCACGAAACTGGACAAAGGGAAAGGGGTGTAACCACCCCTCTGCCCTGACCCTCCCATAGGTGGGGCCACAGAGTATGTCCAACCCCCTACCTTAGTATAAGTAGGGGACCCCAGTCCTTAGGACTTTAGATTTACCTGGACGAAACTCTGACACAGAATCCTGGACCTTTGACGCTCTACTTCAAGATTAGAGGACTGAAGAATCTTCCTTGGGGTCAAGGAGTGACTCCCCTGCTTGGCAGGCACCAAAGAGGCAATTGTCCGGTCTGCATCGCTGAAGCTCCCGTCGGACGCCGAAGTCTTTGCATCACCAGATGTAGATTTCCAGACTTCCCAGAGGCTGCCCTGAGTCTCCAGCAAAGCTGAGGCCCGTAGCTGTCGTGGGTAACGTGGAACCATGACCCCTGGACACTGATCGCATTTGCAAGTGCATCCTCTTCTGGGTCTCCCACGAAGTCGTGCTTTGGGCTCCGAGTAGCCCCAGCCTCCCGCACCAACTGCACCGAAGATCACTGGCCTCCACTCCACGAGTGTCCTGTGAGCCAGCTCCACGTGCATTGTCTTGAGGCTCCTTTGCGGTCGCTAGTCCGTTGGCTAGTAGGCCCTCCTGAAGGCCAATCTTTTTCTGCTTGGGCTCCCTGGTTGCTCCAGGTGTGCCCTGACTTATCCTCGCTGGGTGAGTCCCCCAGACCTTGTTGGTCTGCAACATTGTCCTTCTTCCATTTCCAAGAGACTTGCCGTTGCCAAGGCTTGTTGGGTCCAATCCGGTCGCCGACACCCCTGCAATCGACAAACGTTGTGGGACAGCTCGAATCCAGCTCCTGGTTGTCGTCGACGCCTCCTGGACCTCGTGGCTGAAGAGTCAAGACGACCGTCAACCTACCTGAAGCACTCAACATCGGTGGGCATCTGCTCATCGCCTTCCTGGTCACTGGCTAGTGACCCAGACTCTGTCCCCTCTGCTTTCAGGTTCTTCAGATCTTCGATCCACCTTTGGATCCACCCGAACACTTTCGACTTGGCCGCCAGCAGCACTTTGCAGCAGATCGCCATAGAAAGCGACGACGAAACCCGACCCCGAAAGACACCTATGCACCTGGCTCCCCTGGGTGAGGTAACTCGAGTACTCCGGTGCTCCCATGGGTATTGACACTAGAACAGCCTAGTTCTCAAAGGGTTTGCTCCAAGTCCTCCTCTAAGTGTCCCTTTTCTTTTAAATTCTAATCGCGACTTTCCCCATAGAAGTTAACGGTGGTTCGCGGCTGTGTTCATACACTGCACACGTCCCCCGTGGGTCCCCTGTGTCACTGCCTTGGGTGGTTCCTTGTGGTCCAAGCACTTCTACAGGCTCTAGGCCTTGTGTCTAGCTCAGTCGTGGTTCTTATACCACTTTTTTGGTATACGGTTTGGTTCGCCCCTGGGGCTCAAACGTGTATTTGTGCTATTACTGTAGATAACTAACTTATAATTTATGTACTTCGAACTCTAGCCTCATAAAGAGACTAGAGGGGTGTGTTTAGTAATAAATACATATATTTTGAATATATACCTGGTGTGGTCCTTTTTCATTTGGTCACTCAAGAGATTATAGACTGGTAAAACAAGCTGCTTTACATTCCTTCAAGACTTAGCCTGAAGGCTGCTCTCCATAGCTACCACTAGGATAGCTTTCAATAAAGGTTGTCTTTAACCTATCTCCAATAAGGGGCTGTTTGGACTGGTGCAAGGTGCCCACTATAATTAGTGGACAGCATATGCCAGGCCAACTTCTCACACCTGTGCCAACTTCTTGTCATGATCAAGGAAGGCATTCAGTAAAATAGTCTGACCCACACACAGCTGGCGCAAAAGCTCCACCGCCTCAACACTGAGGGCAGCAGGGGAGACAGGGGCAGCGATGGCTGGGGGGAAGGACACTCTACCCTTCTTACTGCTGCGAGCATGGGCAGCACTAGTGGAAGTAGCCGGGAGGGTGGGCACTGGATGATGTGTGGTGGAAGAAGAGGCAGATTTCCCACTCCCTGTGTCCGCCAACATCGAGGAGTCACCGCTGGCGTCAGATGACGTTGAGGTTGGTGTTTCCGGGCGTGAGTCTTCAAGGGCACTCCGGTACCCCTCAGAGGCGCTGGTCACATCAGTGTCAGTGAGCTCATGTGTTGCCGTCGAGCAAGATGCCTTATCCCCGTTGTCCGTACCCTGTCCATCTGTGCCCTCTGTAGATGCTGCAAGAGACAGAGACGTAGGTTCAGTTTAGTGCCATACTCACAAACATCATATGCAACCAAAGCAAACAACTTGAACATGATACCCCCATGTAGCACACCACCCTGTGCGGTCTGCATGTGCAAGCCTCATGCAAAAGTCAGAAGATGCATGGAAACATGCATAGTTGGCATCAATGACCCATGTGACGTTCACACTGCCAAATAGCTGACCCGTGCCTCCCACTCACCTGACATCCTGATTCCTGTAAGCATACCTACGTGCCTGTAGGTGAGATAGATGTACATCTCAACATGTTGTCACAGTCACATATGGAGTCACTTTAAGGGGACAACACAGATACTGACTCCAGGATGTCCTCATACCATGGCCATGAGCTACTGATGTCCACCATGTCGTGCTTTGAAGCGCAACGACCCTTGCTGTCGGCAGATGTGTAGTTCTCAAAATTCCAAAGTCAGACACTGCACACATCGACGTAAGCACACTCCAATGAGGAACACAGCTGTTCGCTCCCCGGTGATGTCTATGACACCCATAATGCAGCAGATGGCATGAGGCCACATCTTATCTTGCAATGTCACGGGCCATTATTTTAAACACATGAGAAAGTACATGTAGCAAAAATGCATGTCAGCTGCACTCAACACAGAGGCCACTTACAAGCCATTGCATCACTCTGGAAACATCACAGAGCTCAACACTGGCGCAGGGTTGGGATACATGCAGTCACTCACACCCAAAGTCACCCTTCACAGAATACTCACCCCCAACTTGCTGCTGATGGGCCCTCAAGCGTCCATCCAGCTCTGGCTGTGTCACAGCCAAGATGCGGCCCATTAGTGGTGTCATGCTCCTGCGCAATAACCTTCCAGTCCGTGGGCGTAGCCCCAGCGTCATCTCTGGCACGTTTTTGCTCATCCGGCAGATGTCATCCCACCTCTTGTGACAGTGTGTGTGCCGTCGGTTGCAGACACCCAGAGCCCGCACCTTGCGTGCAATGGCCCTCCATAAGGCCTTACGCCGGCGGACTTTAAGCTGCAGGCAGGGGAGACAAGAAGAGGCAGTTTCAGGGACACTGGGCCATGTTCCACTGTGTCTCAGGACAGGTGCATGCAAACACTTAGCACAGCTGTACAGAAAGCTTGATCAGAGGCCATACAACATGACACGTAGTACATTTGCATCAGATAATCAGATTGAAATGCATTTAGGTATGAGGGTGGACACAGGACCTGGCCATCTCACACACATGCAGAATGGCAGCACACAAAGCAATGTGAAGAAGGCCCTCATCTGTGATGCAGCATGTGAGGGAGCAAGGCATACATCATGTTGCAAATGATGTTTTGGGGAAGACTCACTGTGTCCAACACTACACACCCCTCAATGTCCTTGACCTGTGAGTGGCTCACTGTGTCGTGGATGTCACATCTAGGGACATAATCTTACATTCTCACACCCTTCTCACAAGGTCTGTCTTGTGCAATCATCAGGCCTAAGATAGCTCACTGAGAAACAGGGTGGCAGACAACACATACATCTCACACTGTCCATTTACTGATGGGTCCGTGTCAAATTGGGCAGTATCTGTGCAGGCCAGGGGGACTCACACTGAGGTTAAACCTGGCCCATCTGAACAATCACATGCATGTACAATATGAGAGGTCAAACAGTGCCTACACATGCAAGTCAGTACACATTATGAAATCAATGGAAGGAGGATATTTCAGAAGTACATCACTCTGATGTGTCATAGGTGATTTTCCACCAAGAGTGTCACCCTCAGGCATTTCAATCTTGTGCATAATGCTCACATATCCATGGTGACGATATGAAAAGTGTACACACATCCTTCAGTACCTTCTGGACGAAACACATTTGTAATGCCCCAAATGAGCATGTGAAGAGTGAATGGACTCTGACATCCATTAGCACAGGCAATGTTTGTTCTGACTTCCACTTTCCAAACCAGCCGTGTCACTGTATGGCTGCAAAGACACTGCATGTCCCTCCCATCCTTCAATGCAGCCATGGATCTGTGGTAATAAGGCTACACACCCCATTGCCATGAAGTCAGCATGCCAGGCAGTGTATCACACAAACTTGCACTCACAGGCACATACTACAGCAGATCAACATCATGTGAGCACTCTTTGCACTCTCCAAATTTCACTCTGAAATACTTACCATTACATCAGGAGCACCATATAGCCTCCCGTAGTGTGTAAGCACCTCGTCCACCAGGAACTCCAGCTCCTCTGTGGCGAAGGGACGGGCCCTGATGTTCTCAGTTCTCGCCATCACTCGGTCCAGGAGACAGGAACAGCAGCAGTTGGGGATGAAGAATGGCAGGCAGCAGTGTCTGGATGCAGTGGAAATGAGTGGCTCTCTCACAGACATATATAGCCCCCTGGGGTTGTTTCAATGGTACTCAGCTGCTGCAATTGGTGTTCCAGGTCAGCTATTTTTCAAATGCAACCAATAACCGGCCCCGCAGTAGCGGAGCACGCCTACAGCGATTTTCCAAAGTGCATTCCACTAGCGCGATTGCGGTTCCCATTGGCTGAATGGGCATGGGCAATGGCGGTGTCACCCCGCGGGGCCCAGGCGGTTGCTACCGCAATCGTGCATCTTACAATTGTATCCAATGACCGGCCCGCGGTAGCGGAGCACGCCTACCGTGATTTTCAAAAGTGCATTCCCACTAGCGCGATTGCGGCTCCCATTGGCTGAATAGGCATGGGCAATGGCGGTGTCACACCGCGGGGCCCAGGCGGTCGCTACCGCAATCGTGCATCTTACAATTGTATCCAATGACTGGCCCCACGGTAGCGGAGTACGCCTACCGCGATTTTCCAAAGTGCATTCCACTAGCGCAATTGCGGTTCCCATTGGCTGAATGGGCATGGGCAATGGCGGTGTCACACCGCGGGGCCCAGGCGGTCACTACCGCAATCGTGCATCTTACAATTGCATCCAATGACCGGCCCCGCGGTAGCGGAGCACACCTACCGCGATTTTCAAAAGTGCATTCCACTAACCGCGATTGCGGTTCCCATTGGCTGAATGGGCATGGGCAATGGCGGTGTCACACCACTGGGCACAGGCGGTCGCTACCACAATCGTGCATCTTACAATTGTATCCAATGACCGGCCCCGCGGTAGCAGAGCACGCCTACCGCGATTTTCAAAAGTGCATTCCACTAGCGCGATTGCAGTTCCCATTGACTGAATGGGCATGGGCAATGGCGGTGTCACACCGCGGGGCCAGACGGTCGCTACCACGATTTGGCATCTTTACATTGGTGCCAATGACCGTGATTGCGGTAGCGGTGCACGCTTAGGGCACCTATGGACACATCATGCTGTAGCAATGGCAATGGGCAGTTCTCATTATTGAACACTCCACACTTACAATGAGTCATGCCACCAGATTGTTAAATTGAATGCTAGTGTGACATTCTACTCACTGATGTCAACACATGCCATGTCAGTGCACTGGAGTATATACATTGGCATGTAGTCCCTCACATGTCACTGATGATGCTGTTGTGCATGTACACAGATCTGTTGTGTGATGGACTCTCAAATATGGAGACATGTCAATGTGTGAGATGGCTAAGCAACACACAGTAATGATGGACTGACTACTTAATGTGCCTACTTCACTGTGTAGATTGCTGGACTCATGTTGATACTTGATTTTCATGCACACACTGTACCCATTGTGTCGTTCATGTGTGTCCTGTCTGACTCATGCAAGAAGGTGTGGCAGGTACAGCAGCTACGTAGGAGACAGCGGTGTTGGTGTTTCAGACATGTGCTGTGTCAAGTACTCTCAGGGCTGGTGACACAAGATGTCGGAATGTCCCATTTCACATTCACATAGTCTGAATCTGTCTCGGGTGCACTCAGTTTGTACATACTGATCACGTGTACAACTACTTGGGGTCAAGTTGTCTCTGCATGTGACTTGTGCTGTAAGCTGGTGTGTCAGGCCAGTCATCGTTGGCCCTGTGTCAGTCAAAATGTCAGATGTTGGACACATCTCATGGGTGAATTGAATTGACAAGTTTCCCCTTTTATCTCATGTAGGAGGCGACCAAAAGTGCACCGGCCATTCACCTTGCTGGCGGACATGGAGGATGTGGACATCATCCGTAAGTTCCGGTTGGATTGGCAAAACCTCCAAGACCTATGTGCTCAGTTGGAGCCCCATCTGAGGCCTCGCAGGACATATCCAACTGCTGTGTCACCAACATGTAAGGTGATGACGGCCCTGCATTTCTTCGCAACTGGTGGGATGTCGCAGGCAATGTTCAGCATGGTGCTACGGGATGTCCTGTCCGCTATGATGGTAAACAAGGACACTTACATCTATTTTCCACAGAGACAGGAATTGGCAGCTGTGAAGGCTGATTTCTATGACGTTGCCCACATCCCTAATGTAGTTGGTGCCATTGACTGCACCCATGTTGGACTGGTTCCGCCACAGGCACGGGAGCACTTCTACAGGAATAGGAAGCATTCCCATTCCATTAATGTGCAGGTTGTATGCCAGGCAGATATGATCATCTCACATGTCTGTGCCAGATTCCCTGGCTCAGCCCACGACTCCTACATCCTGCGTAACAGCATCGTGCCACAGATGATGGCAAATCTGCATCCTGACCGTGCGTGGCTTGTAGGTGAGTTAGCTGAGTCAAGTATTGTGCTGTATGTGTGACATGCTGTCCGCAGCCACAGTCATTTTACTAAATTGTTCTGTGTATCTGGCACTTAGGTGACTCTGCATATCCCAACCGGCCCTGGTTGCTGAGCCCACTGCGGAATCCCAGGACCCCGGGTGAAGTCCACTACAATGAGACCCATGGGAGGACATGTCGTGTGGTGGAGCGTACTTTTGGGCTTCTCAAGTCTCGATTTCGGTGCCTGGACAGGACCGGAGGTGCACTGATGTACTCTCCCCAAAAGGTGTGTCAGATCGTGGTAGCATGCTGCATGCTCCACAACCTTGCCCTTCGCCAAGAGATCCCCCTAATCCTGGATGATGATGAGCAGCAGATGCCCCCACCTGCAAACCCACACATGTCCAGTGACGAGGATAGTGGAGAGGAGGAAGGTGTCGACCTGCGTCAACAGCTCATCAACCGCTACTTCCCTTGAAGGTGAGTGACATTGCACAATGGTGCCATTGTATGCTGTTTTTGTAGCTGTAGGAAATGCCTAAGGGAGCTATGTGACAGCTGCCTGTTGTTGGCTCTGTGCTGAGGGCTGATGTTTCTGGGACAGGGTAGTTATGCACAGCTACATGATGTCTATGTCGATATCGTTGCTCATTGTAATGTGTGCAGGTATGAGTACCTTGATGACAAGTGGTGTGTAATGGGTGTGATGCCATCAACTGACAAGTGAATGTTGTTCTCTTGTGTTTTCCTAGGTCCCTTCAGCCTCTCAATGCCTCACAACAATCAGTGAACCTGGTACATTGTAATCTGAGTCAAGATTGTACATCCTGTGATAAACATGGAGCTGACACGAAAACATAGGTGTGCAAAGAGTGTTTATTTACAATGAGTACATGTGACAGGGAAGTGATTATTTGCAAATATGGTAAGTGAATCAATGAGTTGTCAGTGATGGTAGACGAGACAATAGAGTAGTCACCACATTGATGTGGTGACACAGTCCAACAGACGCCTGCCATCAACATGGCAGTGTGGGTAAGGATAGTCACAAAGTCAATGGGAAGGTGCCATCATGGCTGGCTCTTAGACTGGCGTTTGGCTGGTGCTTTGCCACGTGATCCTCCCTTGTTTTTCCTCGGACTGCCCCTTGAGCGTTTGGCAGGGGGGGCCTCTGCTGCAGGATCAGAGGACACATACTGTTCCAGCTCACACGTCTCTGTGGCCGCAGGTGAGGAGGTGGGACTGTCATCCTGCCGGCCACTGGAGGGAGGTTGAGCTGCCCTTTGGGCCGCAGGCCTGTCCCTCAGGACACCCACAAGCTGGCCCAAGAGGTCCATGATTTGGCCCATGCGCGTGTCTATGGACCTCAGCAGCAGGCGGAGCTCACGCGATTCTTCCAGAGCCTGGCCCGTGTGTCCCTGGGCTTGTTCGTATGCCCCAAGGACTCTGGCAATGTTGGCCAGGGCTTCGGTCCCAGTGTCCTGTTGATTTTGTCGGCCAGTTGCCCTCCCACCTGCCCTGCTGTCCCGGACCAGTGGCATCACCACTCGACGCACCCGCTGACTCTCCCTGCCCTCCTCAGATTGTGGGGTGGTGTGGGTATCCTCTGAGGCAGGGACAGTGTTGCAGGTAGCACTGGTGGTGGTGGTGGTGGAGGCCGCACAGTTCGTTACAGCAGTGGTCAGCGCAGTTGTTGTTGCTGAGGTGGTGGTGGTGAGGACAGTGGGGGCCTGGGACCTGCTGCGCCCTGGCAGGCCAGATGGGCCAGCTTCTGTGTCCGCATCCGAGGAATTTAGGGAGTCTGCATCCGGGCGTCCATGTTCCGGGGGGGGGGGAGACTGGCTCTGCAGGTTGGTGTTGTCATCTGCATCAGTCAATTCTTGGTCACCTGTAGAACAGAGAAGAAATGGTCATTGAAGTGCACCCCACAAGCTTGGTGTTAGATGTTTGGATGTTACATGTTATACACCACACAGTTTACATTGAGATCACTTTGTATGGCTGCACATGACATGATGTGTAGGTACCTACATTACTTGTCCATGGTGTGACATGTCAATAGATACCATGCTCCACATACAGATTGTGTGATTACAAGGACATGTCGTCATCTAACGACTAGCAGCACAACAACTTTTTGTGAAGCATCTTTGTTGTTTGCTCTGCATGGAAGACCTTTATTCTGGGCATGTACTAGCCATTGTTGTCTCATGCATCCCTCTGTCATATCATGTTCTTTGCTTTATTTTTGAAGAAGACCATGCTTGTTTTGTTTTCATATGGGCCTTGATGCTCTGCCACCATGGCACTTACACATAGCATTCACTGATGTGCATGATTGTGCCCTGAATTACTTCAACATGTGATTTGGTGAGTCAAACTTTAATTTCTGTGACAGTTACATACGCTAAGCTGTCTGCACACTGGATGTGGCTATTGGATCTATGCCAAGTTCGGTGGGATGTGAGGGCTGGTGTGGTCATATGGCTCCATGCTTTTTGAGAGGAATAGCAGGGTGCATGCACTGTCTACCTACCTGTTCTGTGACACAGTTGAGGGGAATTGCTGACACATGCTTCTGGGTGTGGATGGAGTGCTCCATCTTGCTGAGCTGTGGGACAAGGGGGCCTGGTGGGATTTGTAGTGCTGGCTTTCTACCCACAAACACCCCTCCCTGTTAAGATGGCTACCTACCTGGGGGGCGTGGCTTGATGCCAATTGAAGATGGTCGCTTCCTGAGCTATCTCTGCGGCGGTTCGGGAGAGATGTGGATTTCTTCGTCGGACCCTCTTCCTGCAGCTGCGGCTCGTTGACGATTTCTGAGAGGCGAAACATGCGGGCATCGTCTGCTGTCTTTTTTTCGTGCCTGTGAGCTTTCTTTCTCCCTCAAAATACGGCCGGCGCGTTTCACTCATGAAGCGCGCCCGCCATTTTATCGTCCTACGCTCACGCTCACCCTGTCTCCTCATTAGCGGTATGCCGGTCTTCTCACATAGAGAAGAAAACCGCTTTATTACACGCAGTTCAAGGTACTGAGGTGACAATAAGGCATGGCATTTTCAAACCTGGATAAAAGGCAAACCTCAGCCTATATATATTGAGTATATTGGATCTGTTGCCAGCAGAGAGAGATACTTATTTAAAACAACTGGAAAATTAACTCTTAATCTGCCCTAGGTAGGACTAAATACATCCTATGTCTGGGTAATACAACACCCGCTTGGTGTACTATAACCAGTCAAGTGACCTCTTAAACCAAAGGACTAAATCTTTATTTGTTTGAGTACTCATTCTCAACAGGTGAATACTACTAACACGCAGTTATGCTGTTGCATTTTGATGTCCTCACCCTACCTTCTCATCAGCGACGTACCAGTTTTCTCAAATTAAAGTCTCCCACTCCAGCAGTCTCACCTTTGTTCAGTTCATTGTTCTTTATATATTCACCAAATGAAACTCTCCTGCTTCAACGAACGTTTCTCTGTCTATTACACTTTTTTATGCCGTTTTTGAGCTGCAGAAACTGGTAATTCTATTTTCACTCATTTCATCTGGGCAGCAGTGATTTGGTAGTGATTATCATTGCTTATTCCATTTGTGCTGCAATTACTAGAAATATTTCTGCTGTGTTCTTATGAGGTCTATTTCTATTCATGGTTACGAGTGGGATGCTATTGGAGGTACACTGCAGTGTTGCTTGACAGAGCAAAGACTATAATATCGATGTTCTTGAAAATATCCTCGGAACACCTAGAAAACCCTGACAGCGCATTTTTATTTTATGGGGAGAACGAAATCTTCTCGTCGTGTCACTAGTTCTCTTATACCTCTTTCATCTTTGGCAGACCATAACCCCTATTCTATTCTTTCATCGAATATGGAAAACTCTGAAAATATGGCGTCACCTCTCGTCACAGAACCTTTGGGAACTCCGTCCAATATTCCGCTGCCTACCAACAAACTTGCGCCTCCAAAAAGATCCTCCTTCACCTACTGCATCTCCTCCGTCGGATACTTTGGCAGTGCTTCTGGAAGAAATAAGAGCTCTTTGACCCTATATGGAGGAAACAAATACAAGACTTCAAGCTTTGAATGATAAGTGGTCTACTATGGAAACTAGAGTTATGCAGATTGAACACCAAGTAAGTTCTGTTCAAGCTGTGACGAATCAGGTTCCTTCAATGAAATCCGAGATTGCGCAAGTCAAAAAGCACGTGGAAAATTTGGAAAATCGCAGCAGACGTAATAACTTGCGCATTTAAGGTTTAGCGGAAGGTTTGGAAGTCTCCGATGCCATTTCCTTCTTTAAATCCTTCATTCCACAAGTACTTGGTTTGCCCAGCTCTCCTGTTTTAAACATTCAAAGAGCACATCGTCTAGGTCGTCCTCCAACCATGGCATCTTCTTCAACCAAACCCTGAGGAGTTATTCTATACTTTTTGGAGTATACAGATTTATTGAAAATTTTACACACAGCCAAGCTCAAAGGTCATATTTCATGGCAAGGTTCCAATCTTTTCTTTGCACAGGATAATGCTAAAGACACAGCGGATCGCAGAAAGAAATTCCTAGATATGAGACCTGCACTACGTTCTATAAATGCCAGATTTGGTCTCTTTCATCCCTGTCTATTCAAAGTTACTTATAAAAACAGAACAACTAACTATGAAGATCCTGCTTTATTACAACAATTCTTGTATCAATGAAGAGAAGAAGACATGGACGTCTCTAGATATGCTACTGTTTAATTTCATGCTGTCGTTGTTCTAATATGTTCTGCTGGTCATGTTCTGTTGTCTCTGTTCTATTTTAGCTTTGTCTCTTATACTTCCCTATGTTTAAAGTGACTTATGGGAATAAGACCATGAACTATTAAGATCCTGCATTACTACGACCAGTTTTTTCGGAACAACGTGGAAAAAGAGGACACGAGCTTGACCCAACTTGTTAATGTTTGCTCTCATGTTGTCACTCATTTAATTTTTTCTGTTGTTTGCAACAGTGTTGTGTTCTATTTGTCTACTGAAATTTCTTGGTTCCCCGCATATTGTATATTGTTTTCATGTTATACTCACCTTGTTGTGTTTTTCCTCTCTTATTAGGTGCGGTATTGCCTGTATTTTTTCGTGTTCCCTGTTTTATCCCTGGTCCGCTTCGATGATGTCCTTCCTCCCCGATCCGCCCTGAGTTGCCCGGTTAGTTGTTCCGTTTTCCTTGTGTGGCTTCTCCACCCTCATTTTGTTCATGTTTATGTTTTCGGTCATTGGTCATTATGTTAATGGATTCTATAATGTCTGTTTGTTGTCTGATATCTTTATCATTTTTTACCTTCTCTACTCTTCTTACTCTTTTCCAGATTATTTCCCTTTCTCAACTGCAAGTTTCTCTTTCTCCCATACACTTTTTCTTTATGTTCTTTTTACATATTTTCCTTTTATTCCATTGACTTTCACAACTATTCATCTATTCCTATACAATCTTCCTCTTTTTGTCTGGTCAGTTCAATCATTCTTCTTCAGTAAATTTCTCATCTTCACCTTGCTCATACATCTCACAACTGTTTTCTTCTATATTTCAGGAATGTATAGTATGTATTTTTTATTTATTTTACTTCTTTTTCTCTATTTCATCATCTCTTCTACTCGTTTTCAGTCACCTTTTCTTTTTTCCTACTCTCTTTCCTATCCTATTTTTACCTATCTATTTTTTCTCTTTATCAACTGTTTATGCCTCTAACCTTCATTCTTCCTTTCTGCATAATCACTCATTTCCTATTTTATGCTCCGTATTCTAGTTATTGTGATATTCAAAAATGTATACTGATTATTATCATATATAGATTATTCTTGAATTTTAAGTGCTGTATTATTTCTACATTGAAGCTATATTTCATTGTTTATTCGTAGATGACTTTGAGAGTTGTTTCATGGAATGTTAAAGGTTCTTCTATAAAACGACAACGGGTACTTTCTCACCTATCTAATTTAAAATGTGATATAGCATTTTTGCAAGAAATTCATGTTTTAGAAAAAGAAATAGCTAAGCTCAAACGACAATGGGTTGGTCAGGTTTTTGCTTCCACAGGTACAGGTAGTCGTAATGGTGTAGTTATTTTATGTCATAAACGCCTTGATTTGAAGATTCTCTCACAAGACTCTGATGATGCGGGTAGATGGGTTTCTCTTTCATTGTTACTAAATAATATTCCCTTGACTTTTCTTAATTTATATGCACCTACTGCCCCAGATGTTGCCTTTTGGCCCACAATATTATCTAAATTGATGTATTTTCATGATGATTATCTGTTGGTTGGTGGAGATTGTAATTTAGTTATGGATCCTATTATAGACCGCAACTCCCGTTCTAGATTCACTCCCTCTCCTATGCACTCTCAATTCACATCCACTATTCAACAAAGATCTCTAGTAGATGCCTGGCGATTATGTAATCCCACACTCCGAGAATATTCTTTCTTTTCTCCAGTACACTCCTCTCAATCTCGCTTAGACTACTTATTCACCTCAAAAGCACTTGCACAACATATTATTCAGTCAGATATTGGTTCAATATTAATTTCTGATCACGCCCCGTCTCTCTGGATCTCGACCTTCTTCCTCCTGTTCATGGTACTCATAGATGGAGATTCAATAATTCCCTTTTGTTGGATTCTAACTTTACCCAACAATTTAGTTCTTTTATTACCACCTTTTTCAGTGAAAATGATACTCCTGATATGTCTCCACAGATTATCTGGGATACCTTTAAGGCAGCCTCTTGGGATTTTATTATCTCCTTTGTCTCCCAACGGAAAAAATCCTCTTTACTTACTTTGCAAACACTTACGACACGTATCAAACAATTAGAACATTCTTTTTTCCAGACAAATTCCAAATCATGCTTGGATCAACTAATCAAAGCAAAATTTGAATTTAATAAATTATCAACAGGCAATGCCAACTCATTTTTGCTTAAGTCCTCAGCTAAATACTATGGAGGTCAAAACAAAGCGGGAAAACTTTTAGCTAACTATCTCAAAGTTAAAAAAGAGCGCACCAAAATTAGTTCTATCCTGTCCTCTCATAATCACTTAGTCTACAAAAATGAAGAAATCTTGTCAGAATTTACCCAATTCTTTCAAACTCTCTATACTCCTGAAAACTCGATATCCCAAGACCTTATACTCCAATATTTATCTTCTATTAATCCTCCTTCTTCTTCTGCTTTGGATTTCTCTATGTTAGATGAAGATATTCGGGAATCAGACATCTCTTTTGCTATTCGAAATATTAAAAGAGGTAAAGCCCCAGGTCCTGACGGTTTCACGATTGAATTTTATTCTCATTTTTCTTATCTTCTTATCCCAAAATTACATCTTTTATTTCTCTTCTTTAATTCCTCCAAGAAGTCTAATGGTTCCTTTCAAGAAGCTCTAATTTGCCTTCTTCCCAAAGAGGGTAAAGATCATAATCTTTGTAAAAATTATAGGCCCATCTCTCTAATTAACTTGGACTATAAAATTTTTGCATAGATTTTAGCCTCCCGCCTAGAGACATTTTTGCCTCATCTAATTGGAAAAGAACAGTGTGGTTTTATTAAAGGGAGACATCTTTCGGACAACACTAGAATCTTCTT
This sequence comes from Calotriton arnoldi, assembly GCA_963921515.1. NCBI lineage: Eukaryota > Metazoa > Chordata > Amphibia > Caudata > Salamandridae > Calotriton > Calotriton arnoldi. The sequence continues at coordinate 60,641 of CAWUFW010022375.1, read as the reverse complement.
CAATGTTCTTACTAAGGCCAAGCTTTGTCTAGACTCTTTAGCAGCTATATCTCTAGATGCTGAAAAAGCTTTTGATAGAGTTGGCTGGCCCTTTATCTTTTCCACATTGTCCTGGTATGGCTTTGGTCACAAGTTTATAAATTATGTTTCCTTCCTTTACTCCTCCCCTGTTTCCTCCATTTTATCTAAGGGTCTTGTATCTCCCTCTTTTCCTTTACATCGTGGGGTAAGGCAGGGCTGTCCTCTTTCTCCTCTTCTTTTTATATTAGCTCTTGAACCCTTTTTGATTAAGATCCGTTCAAATCCTAATATAATCGGTTTTAAATACGGCTCTAATCAATTAAAACTTTCTGTTTACATGGATGATATTTTTCTTTTTCTTTCACAACCTCAATCCTCTGTACCGTCCTTCCTGTCGGAAGTTCAGTCCTTTGCCGCGGTATCTGGTTATAAACTTAATTCCGACAAATGTGAAATCCTTCCATTAAATACATTATGTTTTTCCGTAGACTATCTCTCTTCTGGTTTCCGTTGGAATTCAGATAGAATAAAATACCTAGGTCTATGGTGTAAATCCTCCATTAAAGAATCCGTTGCAATAAACTTAAAAGAATTACAAACACAATTAAAAAACGCCACTTCCATGTGGAATCCCTTATTTTTATCTTGGTGGGGTCGTCTTGACACAATAAAGATGATGTTAGTCCCTATAATACTCTTTTATATCTCCAATCTTCCCATAAGCATCCCTAACTCACACTTTAAGACAATTTGTTCTATACTATTGAAATTTCTGTGGAATAATAAGAAGCCTCTCATGTCTTTATTTAAACTTAAAAGAACAAAACAATTAGGGGTGTCAATTTCCCAGATTTTCAAACCAATCATACTGCATTTTTCCTTAAACAAACTTCTCTTTTATTTCAAGAAGACAACGAAGATTCATTATTACCTTTGTGGACTGCTATTGAGAAGCAATTTCTTCATCCTTTCTCCTTCCCAGAATCCTTATCTTTTACTCATCGTCCTTCCTCTCTCTCTCTTCCTATTTTCAATAATAGTTGTAAAACTCTTCAACCTTTATTTATTGGTCACCTTTCTCCTAGGGACCGTTTTATGCAATCTTCTCTATGGTATAATAAACGTATTAAAATTAAACGTAGAGTCATTTTTTGGAAAGAGTGGCATGCTAAGGGACTTCATTGGGTTCATCAACTTTTCCAGAATGGAACATGCATATCATTTTCAGATGCTCAAACACGTTTTTCTCTATCTAATTCCTGTTTGTCTAAATATACATCTCTGACTACATTAATTCAGTCAACGTACAATAGTTTATCATCCAATACTCCATCCCCCTGCTCCCCTTCCACCATACTTCCGCTCTTATCTCTTTCTCCATCTGCATCCCAACTCTATAAACATTTTTTATCTTTTCCAGGGATCCGTGATAAAACCGAGGTAGAACTTTTATGGGAAACGGATCTCAAAGTGTCCCTTACTATTTCTACTTGGAATAAGATTTGGATTAAGATCAGAAAATCCTCTAGAGCTGCCAATACCACCCAAACATTATTTTATATTTATAATAGATTATTACTAACTCCTACTTCTTTACACAAAATAAATCCTACTCTTTCTCCTTCTTGTTGGTCTTGTAACACTGTTTCTGCTGATTTATATCACATGTTATTCACCTGTCCCCTTGTTCATAATTTTTGGTTGCAGGTCTGGAATCAGATTAACAAGATTTTTCATACACACATACCCTCCACTTTTCTTAACATATTTTTAGCTAGTGTATCTTCGGCATGGGAATCTTATCCCAATACTTTTCATATTGTAGATCTACTCCTTGCGGTTGCCTTTCAACAAATTACTAGAGCATGGAAAAACACCACTAATATTTCCTATCAAGCCTGGTGGTATGGAGTCTGTTACAACCATAGGTTAGACAGAGCTTATGTCCATCCCATATCCCTTGCTACAAAACGAGAATGCCTATGGTCACATATCACCCGTTTTCTAGATGCTTCTGCAATTGTAACACAATCCCACAACCCCCGCATTGAAGAAGTTCCTAAACCTCCATGAATTATTTTTTATTATCACTTATTCTTTTGTACTTATGTTTTAATCTAATTAATTATGTTTTTTCACAGCTTATTGTTACAATTTATATAAGTGGTTATGCTAAGAATAATATTTTATAAGTACCATTTTCCTCCCCTTTCCTCCCTTCTCCCTCCTCTTTTCAAATTCATAAATAAATTATACAGTTAAGATTGTATCTTCTATTCTTTGTATTTAATGTATTAATTTATATTACTTCAATAAAATTTTCTTTTTCAACTAAAAGAAAAAAATATGGCTACCTACCTGTTAGGTGGAGGTGATCAATGCAATGGCTGTCACATGCTTCTGGGTGTGGGGGAGTGCTCCATCTTGCTGAGCTGTGGGACAAGGGGGCCTGGTGGGATTTGTAGTGCTGGCTTTCCACCCACAAACACCCCTCCCTGTTAAGATGGCTACCTACCTGTTAGGTGGAGGTGATCAATGCAATGGCTGCCACATGCTTCTGGGTGTGGGGGAGTGCTCCATCTTGCTGAGCTGTGGGACAAGGGGGCCTGGTGGGAGTTATAGTGCTGGCTTTCCACCCACAAACACCCCTCCCTGTTAAGATGGCTACCTACCTGTTAGGTGGAGGTGATCAATGCAATGGCTGCCACATGCTTCTGGGTGTGGGGGAGTGCTCCATCTTGCTGAGCTGTGGGAGACGGGGGCCTGGTGGGAGTTGTAGTGCTGGCTTTCCACCCACAAACACCCCTCCCTGTTAAGATGGCTACATACCTGTTAGGTGGAGGTGATCAATGCAATGGCTGCCACGTGCTTCTGGGTGTGGGGGAGTGCTCCATCTTGCTGAGCTGTGGGACAAGGGGGCCTGGTGGGATTTGTAGTGCTGGCTTTCCACCCACAAACATCCCTCCCTGTTAAGATGGCTACCTACCTGTTAGGTGGAGGTGATCAATGCAATGGCTGCCACATGCTTCTGGGTGTGGGGGAGTGCTCCATCTTCCTGAGCTGTGGGACAAGGGGGCCTGGTGGGATTTGTAGTGCTGGCTTTCCACCCACAAACACCCCTCCCTGTTAAGATGGCTACCTACCTGTTAGGTGGAGGTGATCAATGCAATAGCTGCCACATGCTTCTGGGTGTGGGGGAGTGCTCCATCTTGCTGAGCTGTGGGACAAGGGGGCCTGGTGGGAGTTGTAGTGCTGGCTGCCTGTACACATGCAACCCTGGGAATGTTGCTAGCTACCTTTGGGGTGATTCAGAGGGAGTGAATGTTAGATCTGTGAGACATGTTTTGGGGAGTGTGTGGTGCACATGGATGCATTTGGGCCTAGGAGGTGTAGCTTTGTGGTTGTGCAAGACAGTACATAGCAGTGTGATGGTGGTCATTTGTTGTTACTTACCAGCCTCCACTCCCCCGGGTATTCCTGTGAGACTCTCTGGATGCAGTATAGCAAGCACCTTCTCCTCCCATGCAGTGAATGTTCTTGGTGGAATGGGAGGGCCACCGCCAGTCCTCTGAGCCAGCTCATGGTTCTTGTTGTTCCTCTCTTTCACCTTTTTCTTGAGGTCATGCCACCGCTTCACGATCTCATTCTTGGTGCGTGGGACAGTCCCTACTGCATTGACCTTGCGGACTATCCTTTCCCAAATTAGTGTTTTGGTGGCTAATGATGTCTGTTGGACCATGCTTCCAAACAATTGTGGTTCTACTCTGATTACCTCATCTACCATGACTGACAACTCATTGTCAGTGAATTTGGGCATTTTCTTCTGTGCCATGGTGTGTGGTGTGCAAAGGGGTTGAAAGTTCTGGTGTGAGAGTGGTGGTGGTGATGTAAGTGGTGTGTGTGTGTGTTGTTGTGCTGGTGAGTTGTGTAGTGGTTTGCCTCTCCTTTGTGCTGTAGGCTTGGTTCCTTCAGTGGTGGAGTATTGCAAAGGATTGTGGTCAGGGAAGGGGCTGGTTTTATACTCAGCTATGTGGGTGTGTCAAATTGGTGTATTGATGTCAGGTGTGTTGTGTGGGTTGACCTGGGATTTGTGGTTTTTTAACTTGCCATGGGGGTGTCATTGGGGTGTATTAGGTTTTTTTGGGGGATGAGCCAAGTTGCTGGTTACACTTGGTGGGCATGTTGTGTGTTTTTTTTGTTCGGCCGCTATGATTTTTAAGGAGCGGCCACAGCGGTGGGTATACGACCGCCCTTCCGCCGGCTCTCCCATTCATCACTGGTTGCGATCGCGGCAGTCGGAAACAGCGGATCGTTCCGCTGTCACCTCAATGGTATCCTAATTCCACGTGCGGTCAATTCGCTGGCCGTGTGGCGGTTTGGGCTTTTTCCGCCGCGAATCCGACCGCCGTGTACGGATTTTCACCTGCTCCCCACGCTACCGGCTGTCTTTCTTGGCATCGTTCCGCCGCGGTCGGATTTTTCTGGCAGTTGATCCTAATCGGACTGCCAGTTTTCCCACGGTACATGCGGACAGTTGATTTCCGCTACCATGGCGCTCTGGGTGCTTTTCCGCCCGCCATCGTAATCAGCCCCTTGGTTATTTCATTGAAATGTAATTGTATGTTAGGAGCTGGGACACCAGTGGTAAATAACAGCATCCACTGCAGATACTCTCAAGTAATTTAGGGGGATATTACGATGACGGCGAAACCGCCACCGACAGGCTGTCGCTGGTGGTCTCACCACCATTGGAAGGCCACTCCCCACCCGCCAGATTACGATGGCTGGCGCTTCCACTCATCCAACGGGCCTCTTGAGCCTGCCTTTGTGGCAGAGGGCTTCCCAATCCCTGTATTGGTGGTGGTGCCTACCAGGCACCACCGTAGGGATTAGGATGTCCCACCCGCCAGCCTTTCCATGGAGGTTGGGGTGCCCCCTACATATCCCTGAACCAAGTGACAGGCACCGCATGGTGCCTGTCACTTAGTACGGGCATACGTAAAACATCCCTGTTTTACATTGCGGCGGGTGCTGCAGCCAGCAGCACCCGCCGCAATGTAAAAGTTGGCCAATGAACCGCCACGGTGGCGGTCGCATCATGATTTGGCCTGTGGGGCCCTCGCCTTGTAGGCGGGCAGTCCTAAATATGATATGATGTCGGACGGACTGAAGTCCGTCCGTCATCATAATGACCCCCTTACCACTGCACCAGAATCAAAAGATAAGGCCTCACAATCTCTTTCTGCCTTTAGTCTCTTATCTGGAAACATGAGGTGTGCCTAGAAACAGGCTCATTTCAGGTAGTGAGTCCTTTCAAAACCTTGATTGGGCTCCCTACAAGGTTGGCAATTCATTTGAGTCAGAGAGCACCACCTCCCCCAGTAGATGTGATTGTGTACACTTGACATCTGGCCCTGGCTTTAACAAAATATATTGGTTATTTAATGTGAGCAGTGCCCCAAAAAGAGTGGAATTTTCTTAAGGCCGTGCAGCTTCTGTTCTTCAGAAGCAAAGTGCAGAAGTAGATGTCCCATAGGGCCATATTTCAATGTCCATGTATTCTCTTTACCAGGGTCCAGCTCTGGATCACTGATTAGTCCCTACCCCAAATGGAACCATTCATCTTGGAAACATTTACCCAAGCTGGTGAGCTAACACTGATGTTTATGAATCTGAGGAAACTAACCATTAGCCAGGAAATTGCATATTCTTGCAGCCATTGACAACAGAGCACTGCTGCAGGTAGCCATTGTAAATATTGCTATTATTTTATCACTGCTGAGGACTCCAATAGTCCAAGCCAGTGGGGCTAGTGGGACATTTATGTACTATTATTTAATCAGTTAATGCAGTGGTTCTTAACCTGTGTTCCGTGGACTCTCGGGGTCCGCAGCACTTATTCAGTGGGTCCACCAACCCATATGACCTCTAACCATTACTCCTATCAACAATCATACACATTTTGTCTAATCAACTACATAAAAATGGTTTCTTCTACAAAGATAATAGTTTCAGCAAGTACCAATAACCCTTACTTGATGAATGCTGTATGGCTTCCCCAGTGTATTTGATATATAAATAATAAAACCAATAAAGATGGGGTTAAAAATATTCATGTGTTTAAAAAAAAAAGAAACGATTTTAGTCAGAATCTGGTTGCTAGTTCAGGACACAACGTGTGTGAATGCTCTCCAGCCTAAAATAGTCAGCTTCTTTCTAAAAACAATGTAGAATTGCCTATTGTTTCTAGAAATTTGTACAACTCAGCACGCTAAGCATTCAGTGATCTAAGGTAGGCTGTCCAAAACACCCTTCCAGGTGCATGTTCTCCCATCCACTGCTTTACATGGGCTGCCACCTACAGACTCCAAGTAGCCTTTCATGGGAAAGGGGGAATACCTGAACTTTTCAGCAGAGCTGAAATTTTTCCACAGGATGTGTATCACTTCACAGATACAGCAAAAGTAGCACCTCGTCTTCTAGCTTTTACGCAATCACTGTATTTGTTCTTCTAGCTTTTACACAATCACCGTCTGATGCCTTTTGACACAAAGACCCTGCATGATCTCGAGCTTTGTCTATTCGAAGGTTGATTGCTGCCTTGTGTGTCCGAGGTCAATGTCAATCCAGTTACCACTTCTGCTGAAAGCTCTGATTTCACATGAGTAACTACTGATTTGAGCATATGACGCAGCCTTATACTTTCCTCTGAAACTGCATGTTTAAATATGTGAGAAAATACACTGAAGTACAGGTGTTTAATTCATATAGTGTAAACATGTTTGTCCTTTTCGTATATTACTGTTGAGGTACAAATCATAGAAATGGCGTGGGGGACCTTAGCTTCCAGGCGTATTTCAGTGGGGCCCACAGAAGTCAAAAAGTTAAGAACCACTGTATTAAGGGTTCAATGCTACATCCTGCAATTTAAATTCTTGTTATGATTCTATCATCCACCAAAGAGCACCTCCTCTGGGATGTGATATTTCACGCACCTAACTAAGAACCTCTGAGATAAATCAATGGATCAAAGCTGCTGCTTGTCATCCTTCCTAATTACTACCCACTTCTTTATTCTGGCTGCTATTGCCTCTAACATACTTACCAGTTTTTAACCAAATTGGGCTTGTGCATCAAACATGTGATGGGGATGGCAATATTCTTATTCTGGGACTGTCAAACCCATCTCACTCAAAGTTGATACATCAATAATCATGTTGTTCCTGGTCAATATGAATACTGGCATAATAAGTCATAGCATAAAGAGCTGACAACCCTACAAGTATGGCTTGGATTAAGTGCCCAGAACGTTTTACTTAACTAACTACCTCACATGAACACTTAAATGAAACCTCCATGTGTGTGATTGGAGAACACCTCAGTATCTCCAATGTGACACCAAAATAATTCCATTATAGGACCATTATTCCAGTCCTGCAGGGAAGCTCTAGTCTGGAACTAATTAGGGAAGGCATTATCCTCCAGTACCATACTAATGATAGCAGCGTGCTAAGCAATTGTCAAATAAAACTGAGTGTAGGTTTAGAATAATGAATATTCTGAACCTGCCTATTATCTCTCAAATAGTGTTTCCAAGCAATAAAGCTTATTTCAGCTCATTATATATCGCACATTTTCACGGTGTGAGAGCCCTAAACTAGTAATGTGGTTTTACAAATCAGTACTAAAAATAATACACCTGGCCTAATATAGGTCTAAGTTATATGAGAGGGTAACCTGGACAAAGGCCTTAACAACAGGGAATGGGAGAAGGTATTAATACCTACTAAGAAGGTCTTCAGAAATATAAATACACCCAATTAACTACCTACATTTGACTAATTTTTCCAAGAGGAGATGAAACTTAATACTAAGGAGGGAAGACGTTAACTGTCCTAGATGTTCAGTATGGACTTTTACCATATGGTCTGGGCTTTCTCTGAGATACAGGTGTTTTGTAGGGAAGTAACTTGAAATGCTTGAGAACTTATTGGAATGGCAGGGACTTTTTTTCTCGAGGCTTGCCTATTGGGCTCACATCCAAGAACAAAGCCCAAGAAAGAGTGAAATACATTTCCCTCAAATAGATCTGACGATACATTAAAGAGCTAAATTACAGTCCGGCTTGACAAATGCCGGCGGCAGAGAGAACATGCCGCGGGATCGACAGTGAGCGTTGTGGTGAGGCACCCTGGAGGTAACAGGCCTACGCTGCAGCGCACAAATAAGGTACAACACTCATGTGCAAATGTCTCCGTGCCAAGAACCGCGAGCGATTCCAGGCACCTTTATTTATCACCTCCGGTACGTGCCCAGGCAGGAGGCTGAGGTGGGTTACAATGTATTATGGTCGCCGGATGGCTCACTACATCCCTCCTAACCTTTCATAACAACAAATAGTAAGTATTACCAAAAATAACTAAACATGACTCCACTTCCAGTCCTTGAGAACAACCATTTGTTCAACAAACAAAGTCTCTTAGCCTCTGGTCCGGTCTCTCTCAGCCGACAGGGGTGTCCACGCTGAGTTACTCCTTCACTCCTCTCCTCCGTTCCTCTTGACTCTTCACCTAGCTCTCTCTTCCTCTGTCCCTTGGATCTCAATGTCCACCTCTTCATGAGTCGGTGGGGGTATCTCCACCTCCACCTCCACCTCCCCTTGTATGGTCTCCTGCCCTACTGTCTCTTGCTGCCGACTACTCCCATCTTCCTGGAGAGGTGTGATCTTCTTAAACCATGACACGTTTCTCGACACTTGACGATCTCCTCTCTGGGCTGTGATCATCGTTCCTTTTACTCTAACCACCGCCCATACTTCTTTCTCAAACGGGGTTCTGAACTTTCACCCTGGATGTCTGTCTCTCACAACTACTTGGTCTCCCACACCAAGACCTACTTCTTTCACCCTTCGTTGGGCTCCCGGGCTTGAATTAGGCCACTGTTGCTCCTTTCAGGAGCGCATTATTCACTTCTTGGAAGGCACGTGATGTCGCACTCATCCACACCCACTTGGTGTCCTTCTTTGTGAGCACCCTCAGGTGTTCCGTGAGTGTTTCCAGATGTGGAATAAATCTACCACAATAATTCACCATCCCCACGAAACTATGCATTTCAGTTGGATTCTGGGGAATGGTGGCAGCACGTATGGCTTCGACCTTGGCCGGGTCCACCTGTAGACCTTCCTTGGAGAACCTGTATCTAAAGAACTCCACTTCATTCGTGTAGAACTCACACTTGTCTCGGTGCAGTGTTAGACCTTGTTCCACCAGCCTCTTCAGTGTTGCTCTTAGCCTCTCATGGTGTTCCTCCAGCATCTGCGAGAAGATTAGCACGTCATCACTGACGTGTATGAAACCTACCAGGCCTGATAGGGCTTCCCGAATCGTGTCCTGGAATACCTTAGCAGCTGAGGACACTCCAAAACGTAGGCACTTGAAACTCCGCAGCCCGACATGTGTAGAGAAAGTCGTGATGTACTGACTGGCTTCATCTAACATCAACTGGTGGTATCCGGAGTTAAGGTCTACCTTTGAGAATCATTTCACCCCATTGATGTCCGCGACAATTTCATCGATGATGGGTGTGATATATCTCTCCCTCTTTATAGCCTTCTTGGGCAGCTGCATATCCACACACAACCGGATTTCTCCTGGCTGCTTGAGGGCTATCACCAACGGGGACACCCATGGCATTGGCCCCGACGCCCTCTCGATGACGCCGGCCTTCTCGAGTTTGTCCAGTTCGGCTTCGACAAGCGGTCTCAGGTGAAATGGTACTCTCCTGTGACGTTACGCCACCGGTTTAACTGCTCGATCTATGTGTAGCTTGACCTTCACCCCTTTGAGGCACCCTAGCCTCTCGAAGAGTTCTGGAAATTCCGCTGCAAGAGATTGGTGGATTTGTCTTGCAAACATCACTATTCCTAGGTCCTCCACCGAATGGCAGCTAGTTAGTATTCCTGCACTATCCCTCGTCACGTGGAACTTTGTACGTGCCGACGTCATGCCGTGCCTGACATCCACTTCTATTACTCCCTGTAGTGGAATTGGAGTATCGTCTCCGTATGTGTATATTTTCACCTTCATGGGCACCAATTTTGGGGGGGGGGACTCAGCTGGTGATAGTGTTTGACATCCAGGACATTCACAGATGCCCCCGTGTCAATGAGAGTGGTCACCTGGTTGTCACTGATCTGTATCTGGCACATCGGCGGAGGCCTCTTCTTTTTGTTCATTCGCCCTGTGAAGGATATCACAAACACCTCCTCGTCATCATCGTCATCCATGATCTGCATCTGTTGGCACAGGGCATCCAGATCCTCCGGCATCTCAGCCCCTCTCGTCACCTGCTTGACTTGGCCAAACCTTCTACCTCGCCCTCCTGTGGTGGTCGCTCTCGCGGCACTCTAGCACACTTTGGCGAAATGGCCCATCTCTCCGCACTTCATGCACGACTTTCTGTAGGCCGGACAACCTCTTGGTGGATGACTCTCCATCCCGCAATTGCCGCACCCTGCCTTCCCGGGCGAAGATTTGTGTTGCTTTTCCCTCGTCCGGCTCATTTCTGTATTGCATCTACTCTCTCCTCCTTGATGGCGATAGGGTGTGACAGCGTTGCCCCTGATGACCGTCGTGCCAGTGCCGACTCCATCTCGCCTGCTCTGACATCTGCTAGCTCGTGCGACCTTCCTAAAATCAGTATGTCATCTAACATGATGCTGGGCTGGCGCAGGATGAGTTTCCTCAACTCAGACGATCTGCTGCCTTGTATAAGCTGGGCCCTCATCTCCAGCTGATTGTCGATGTCTGTGCATGACATCGCCAGTCTGCAGAGACGTGCGTAAAACATGTCGACCATCTCCACTTCCTGCTGTTTCGCCTGTCTTAGTTTGAAATGTTCAAAATCGGGGTTTAGGTGTGGATCGAAGTGCCGGTCAAGTGCTGCCACTTCTGCCTCGCAGTCATTCTTATTCCCTGTGTTAGGCAAGTCTTGAAACAGTTCATACAGCTCATCTCCGCCCATGTGAAGCATTGTCAATCGCTTAACTGCGCCATTCATTTCGCGTGCCGCCAAAAAATAGTTTTCCAGGCTGCCAATCCACTTCCTCCAACGTGGTGCAGCTGTGGCTGGATCTGCCAGCTGACTGAACAGGGGCAAGGTGGCCAGTGCGGAGAGGAATGGGTTCCACCGAACCTCCTGCACCTCCTTCTGCTCCACCTCCACCTCCTGCACCACCACCAGCACCATCCCCGGCCTGGACAGACATGCTTTCCTGGTTGTCTTCCATGTGGAGTACCTGGGAGTTCCCTTGATCCCCTGCTCGTGTGCTCTCCACTCTAGATTTGGGCTGTCCTTCCTGTCTCAGCGTAGCGTTCTTAGCACTCTTTGCCTGATATTGGATGCCTTACTTCAACAGGCCTTGGACTTCCTGTTTGATCTTGTTTTGCCTGCAGCGCAGGGAAAACTTTCTCCAGTCTGTGTTTTTTTTTCTTCTGTTTTTTCCCTTTTCAAAGATCAGGGTCTTTATAGGGGCTGTGGGATAAGCCTCCTGTGCAGCTCTTCTTTCCCCGCGTGCCGCTGGGGACACGTACCACGAGGCTTAATTGATGCCTCTTTCACAGCGTGCTCCTTCACTTGCACGCTCGCTCTCCTCACTGCGGGGGGGAGGGGCGGACACTGCCTCCGGCGGCTTAGTCTCAGCCGGTGCTTTCATGCGCCGCCACGTCCTCGCTCCTGCTTCTGCTTAGGCCCACACACACGCGGGCCGCGGTCTCCAGCCGCCTCTTCTCCCGGCTCGCTGCCCACCTCACCTTACTGCACTTATCAACGCCTCCAGCAACCTGCTCAGCCGCACCACTGCTGCAGGGGTTCTTTGCAGCCTTTCACCTCTGCCAATGCCTCTGCCGCAACCAGGTCAGTGGCAGGGGAGGGCACATCACTGTGCCGCACACTACTGCTCATCCTCCATGGCTGCCGAGGGTCAGCCACGCTGTCAGCTCGGTCCATCCTCGTCACCAATATGGTGAGGCACCCAGGAGGTAACAGGCCTACACTGCAGCTCACAAATAAGGTACAACACTCATGTGCAAATGTCTCAGTGCCAAGAACCACAAGCGATTCCAGGCACCTTTATTTATCACCTACAGTCCGCGCCCGGGCCGGAGGCTGAGGTGGGTTACAATGTATTATAGTGGCCGGATGGCTCACTACAAGCGTCACCATTGCCGGAGGACCGGCAGTTGAGTTAACTAACTTTGATCGGGCCCGGTCTGGTCCGAACCTCAGGATACGTGGTGCCTCATCGGCGCTTAGGCCCCGGAGGGCTCTGGCAGGAGAGAAGCACACCGAAAGCCAGACTTCCCTAGTGATAGTGGCGTTGACCTGGACCAGGGATAAGATTACGGCGCTCTGCCTGGCTGGGGGTGGTGAGACAGTGAAGGCCACACACCACATAGCTGGGGACATTAAGTGGAATAATCAGCGTGCCATGGATGGAAGACACTCGTGTGCACGCAGTCTAACATTGTTTGGGGTGCTAGCGCAACCCTGATAATATGAGCACGCCTTGGGCTTGCAGGGAGAGAAGGTAACACAGCACTTCTCCTTGGGGACACAGGTTGCCCGGTAAGCAACCCGTTGATAGAGGGAATCCTCATAGAACCCCTAGAAAGCGAGAGGGGTCAGCTGGGGTGGAAAAGCCTGGATAATTAGTCAAATAGGATGTGCAATTGTGCAGGCCACACGTGGGAGTGAGGCATATCTCGGCTGGGTGACACAGAGTTAAAGTGGCGCATGCACAGTGAAAGACACTAGCTTTAGGGGAAGAGGTGACTGAATTGCAGGCCCCAACAAATTTTCCCCTAAACCTGTGCCACTGGATTTGCAGCTGGGGCCTGGAGAGTGGGAGAGTTCTATCCTTCGGCCACACAGATTGGAGGTAACTCGATCCCTTGGGTCCGTGGGGTGCTCCCTAATTGTGTGACCCGATGGACGAAGAAACTGGCTAATTGGCCCAGGGAAGCCCCCTGGACTGCCTAGGAGCTCCCGAAAGGGAGTGGCTCCACTCAGGTGAAGCTGGTGACGCGCTCTCCAGCCTGTGTCTGGGCCTACTGACAATATGGGGAATGATAGGATGGGTAAGCCGGCACAAACAAACAAATCGTTAATTACACCCACACTATGCAACATTAAGGTACAGCCAGGGAAGAAACAGCGAAAGACCTGGTAGAAGAAGGCAGAGAGGCAGATTATTTGGCCCATCATTTGCTGAGCTGATGTCAGCGATACAGATATCCTGGGATGAACTGGTCAGAGGAATAGACTCATAGATGCGTTGGGGAATTATGTGCTGCTCTCGTATAACAAGGTCCTGGTTCCTACCCCGAGGATGCTCTGGAGAGAGTTGGGATGTTGGGGAGGCCTGTTGGATGGTGAGATGGATGAGGTTGATGACTGAAAATGGCATGCCAAGCAACTAAAATTATGAATTGGAATGTCAGGGGTATAGCCCAGTTTGAGAAGTATCGCAGAGTGTATGCATATCTGAAACGCTACAGAATATCCATCTCATTTTTAAAGGAAACACATTTATAGGGAGATTGTAATCCTAGCCTCTAGAAGAGACGGAGGGGACAGCTCTACACCACCTCCTCATGGTATGCCCATGGTGCACTGATATGGGTGGCTCTAGGAGTCCCCTTCCACCACAGAGGAAACATCATTGGCCCGGAGGTTAGATATGTGATACTGTATGGTGCCTTGAACAGACAGGAGGTATGTTTGGTGAACCTTTACACACCAAACAATGACTGTCAAGATTTTTATGTTGGAGTTACAGCAGCTGTGTCAATGTACCTTGCAGCGGACATCATTATGGCAGGGGACTGTTACTGCATCCTAGATGGTACGCTTGACCAGGAACTGGCCAGAGGCCATACCATGCCAAAATTGACAGGGGCATTACATGACACCATGCAATGTTTACACCCCATTGACATCTGGAGAGAAAGACATCCGATACAAAAAGTATACACACCAACAGTGGGGAGTCACAGCCTGTTGGACTATTGTTTGGTCTATGGCGGTATGGCACAGGGGTTAAAGGAGATATCCTATTTGGCTTGCTAAATGTCGGGCCATTCCCCTGCCTTGATGAGTTTTGAGAGGGAATGTAGATGCCTGGTGATACCGCTGTGGCGACTACAAGTGGAGACACCGGTAGATCTCTGTTTGAGGCGACAGTCAGTTAGACGTTGTCACATTATTTTGATGAGAATTGGGGCAGTGCGAGCAATAGAGCGAATGGCTGGGAGGCGATGAGGTGGTTCTCCGGGGGGTGTGCCTCAAGAAAAGTTTTAGGGTTAGGAACCAACTGGAACGGAATATTCAAAAACATGAAGTCGACCTGGGAGCTATAGAGAAAGTGCTACATATACACCCTGATAAACTAGCGGCCTGGCGTGAGGGCTGAAAAGAATTGCTATATGACTGTCGCAGACTCGAGAAATGTACCTATACTGCATGCTCACGAAGATTACATGCAGAGAGCGACAAGACCCAAGCGATACTTGCCCATCTGGCCAGACAGGAGAGCCAACAGACTCCAGTGCTGACGGTACACAATGATACGGGAACACTGGTTAGTACATAGCTAGCTATCAATTGGGTATTCCAGACCTATCTGAGTAGGACCTATGCTGCGCAAGGGGGGGCCTGGAAGGACAGGGAGAGGAGTGCTGTTAGACCTGGCATCTTTTGGCGTGTTTCCTCCTGTCTTTTTGCTTTCTGACCACCTGGTTTTGACTTTGTTTTTGCTGGTTTAGTGTCTCTGTACACTTTCTCACTGCTGATCAGTGTTAAAGTGCAAGTGCTCCTTAGGTAAAGTGTGTTATGGATTGGTCTTGCCATGAATGGCTATTTGATGTACTGCTAAGTCCCTAGAACAGTGCACTGTGTGTGCCCAGGGCCTGTAAATCAAATTCTACTAGTGTGCCTGAAGCACTGGTTGTGCCAGCCACACAAGTAGCCCTTCAAAGGGTTCTCAGACCTGCCACTGCAGTGTCTGCACGCAGTTGTGACTGCCATATTGACCTGGTAAGTGCACCCACTTGCCAGGCCCCAAACCTTCCCTTTTCTTGCATGTAAGGCACCCCTTAGGTAGGCCCAAGGTACCCCCATGGGCAGGGTGCAGTGTATGTGAAAGGTAGGACATGTACTGGTGTGTGTGACATGTCCTGATAGTGAAATACAGTGTATTGCGTTTTTCACTATTAAAAGGCTCTCTGTCCCATAGGATAGAATGTAAGATTCTTTGTAACATCTGACAAGTATAAGTTTCCATTGGGACAAGAGGGAGAAATGGAGTTTGGGCTCTCTGAACTCAGAATTTAATAACATATCTTTTAGTAAAGATGGTTTTTAAATTACGTGTTTGAAAATGCCACTTTTAGAAAGTAGGCATTTACTTGCTTAACCATCCTGTGTGCCTCTGCTGGGTTGTGGATTGAATGTCTGGCTTTGAAGTGACAGGGGCTGGGGATGTGCATTCAGTGTAGACAGCCACTGGGGAGGTTGAGGTTTGTCCTGCCTTTCCTGGATGAGTCAGGGCTGGACTGACTAGACCCAGGCTGCATTTAGTGTAGTGGGAGTAGATTTCCTTGCACCTCAATAGGCCTGGTCTGCCTTACACAATGCTGTCTCCAACTCCTGCCAGGAAGCTGGGCCAGGGAGGACAGAACTGGTTTGAACTAAGCACAGAGACTCTCTGCCACAAGAGAAGAAAGGGAAATGTGGTGTAAATATTGGGGCCCAGACCCCAGATCTTTATAACTCTTTTGCATCAAGGAACCTACCAGGAAGAAGAGCTGGAGAAGCTGTGAAGAGGAACTACCACTTTGTTATATGCATTGCTGTGTTGGCCTGCAGTGGCTGCTCCTGTCTTGGGCAGAGAAAGGACTGGACTGAACTTTCTGCAACTTCTTTGTGTGAGTTTCTCCAAGGGCTTGAGGTAGAGCTTGCCCCCTGTTCAAGAAGTCTCAGGAACAGCAAATACTTCAAGTTCATCACCTACTAGCACTGGGAACTGTGTGTTTTGTGCTACAACTGAAGAAAAGCAACCCAACGGCATCAACGATGCCGCGGCTGGTTCCGTGTCCGGAAGGCACCAAAGAGGGCACCGCCACACTTCGCACCACAACTGTGATCTCACCGACAATGCCACCCGACACCGCTACCAAGCCGCTGCTTGCACCGCAACTTGTGGGCACCACACTTCGCACCACCCCGCTTCACGCCGTTGCACTTGTATCCCCGCTGCCGCCGCTCCATGCCAACATCGATGCCGCTGCTTGCACCATGGTTCGAGGACACTGCTCGTAAGTTACCCGACGCACCACCCTCATCCCGCACTGCAGCCTTGGCCTACTGACGCCTGCGCCACTGACTACGGTTCGTCAGCTGATGACAGCGCTTCAGCAATGACGGCATCGCTGCTTGCACCGTGACCTGCCAGCACCGCGTTGCACACCACAGCACTTCGCACTGCAGCCCTGGTCTCACCGACACCACTGGAAGACCATCACCGAGCTGCTGTCTGCACCACGAACTGAGGGCACCACATGCCGCACAGCTGCACTTCACCCCAACGCCTGCCGACGCTGGCACTTCCGACTTCAACCGCGAGGAGTTCGATCTGCAACACGTGTGACTTCAAGAGCCTGACGACTCCTGCACCGACCTCCGGAACCAATGCCGGCTCTTCGGAGCTCATCACGAAGTCACCAACGCCCTGCATTTCTAAAGGTGCTGTTTTACGGGTCTTCCCGACACCGTAGCTGGTCAGCGATGCAGCAGCCAGCCAGAACAGTTTGGATTTGCTGTTCACGATGCCGTGACTTCAAGGAACTGTATTTTAAGTCTATTTTTGCTTATTGATATTTTTAAGAACTGTATGGTGGTTTTTTATCATTTTTGGTATTGTTTTCAACAGATAAAATATTGGATATTTTTCTAAAACTGGTGTGGTGTCCTTTTGTATTACTGTATTACTGTTGGTTAGGTGCAAATGCTTGAGATAAGCCTGACTGCTCGAGCCAAGCTACCAAGGGGGTGAGCAGGTGTTATTTTAGGAGTGTATCCCCCTTGTCCTGACTAGGAAGAAGGGCCCCTACTTGGACAGGGTACCAACCTGCCATTTAGAGACCCCCATTTCTAACAAGTACCTAGCGGGCATACCACTTCCAAGCTTTGACCCGGAATATCACGAAGTTATGAACAGGTCCATCACTCGATAAGAGATTCTTTCAGCGATTATGGGACTGTAAACTGCAAAAACTCCAGGGAGATATGGTCTGCCTGAGGAGTTCTACCACCACTACGTGGATATGGTAGCTGATGGACTGCTGGAAGTCTACCAGGAAGCCCTTCAAAAGGGTAGCCTTCCACCCACAATGCATAAAGCGCTGATTGTGATGGTGCAGAAAACTGGCAAAGATCTGCTGGGAGCCTCTTTGTACAGGCCACTCTCACTATTAAATGTAGATGTCAAGCTCCTTAGTGGCATACTAGCGGCATGTCTGCTCCCCCGTCTTGCAGATCCAATACATATAGATCAGTCAGGTTCAATTCGGAAGAGGAGTACCCTCTGCACTGGCACTACTGGACACCGAACAGGCGTTCGACTCATTAGGAGGGAACTACCTTTGGCAGGTGTGGAATAAGGCGGGCATGGGTTGTAAGTATGTACAGTGGGTTAGACTAATTTATACTGACCCGTGCGCTAAGATGTGGTCGGGGTGGGGTGAGGATGAGGATAGTTAGCTCCAACACCAGATTTAAATTGGTACAGTACAACTATGTGCATCAAACTTATCTTTCCCCCAACACATTACATATAATATATAACACTCGGACTGACATTTGTGCATGGTGTGGAGGCTTGGTGGTGGGCTTCCTATAAGTGGTGTGGTTTTGCCCGTCCCTATCATCCTACTGGCAGGCAGTGCTGGAGAACCTTAACAGAGCCACTAGTTGGACTATACACGATAGACAGGTGTTGCTGGGGCTGATTCCCTCTCCTTCTAGTAAGAAACTTAGTAGAAAGCTTGTTCTGCTTGGCCTACTGTTAGCAAAACACCACATAGCTATAAAATGGCTGGGTGCGGCAGTTCTGAGATACGTGGACTGGCTCAGAGATGTTTCTGAATGTGCGGTTGCTGGGGAGGTTGGCATGAAGCATGTCCCCAGGGTTGAAAAGCTGGAAGATGATTTGAGGGTATGGGCAGCCATGCTGCCTGATTTAAAAGAACCCCCAGAGGATGAGCCCACTGGGGACCCCATAGTATGATGCACCCGAAAACCACAAAAACGCCATGGCGGAGGGGGGTGGATTTGGTCCTGTAATGAGCAGGGCTGTGTCCCTGGAGAGGGTTTACACCATCTGAAGTGACAGCCTTTAGTTTGTTCCTAAGGCCATGCGTGAGAGCAGGGGGGAGATCGCAGGTAGTTGGTGATTTGTTTAACTGGTTGTAATGAGGATTACATCACAATGTCAAAATGTATTTCAATTGATCATTACTGCTGCATATTGTATCCTGTGAAGCTTTAATAAAGATCATATTGAAAAAAACCAATGACTTCTGATTTGATAATCAACAATAAGGACAATAAGGACAAAATGGGAGGGACTACAAAACAGACCAAATTTTACCATTTGTGAGGTACTGCTGTCAAGATCCGTGGTAAAAAGGCTTATGTTGCAAATCGATCCTTTTTGAGGGCATGTGCTACCATGACTCTGAGTGGCTGTATACCTCTAGAAATACCCTATTATCCATGTTCATGTGCAGATACAGTTAGCAGCTTCTGCCAGTATGCAGTGGCGACTGGCTTGTACCGAGGGTGGTGAGGCACAAACAAAATATTAATTAAAGAATACTTACCTTTTTTTTGCAACGGGACATCCTCCTCCCTCGGGTGTCTTCTCTCCTCGTGGAAACTCCTGATGCAGTACTCCTGACTGCACTACCCAATCCTGGCGCTGCTTTCACAGCATGAAGCAGCACCAGGATTGGTCTCTACGCGCTCCTAAGAGCCCTGGAGGTCTGTGTTTTCTGTACCCTAGCTGCATATGACAGCTAGGGTAGAGAACTTTAAAATGCGCATGTCTGGTTGGCCGTCGTAAAACAGCCGGCCAAAGAAACATGCACATTTTAAAGCACATAGCTCTGCTGCTGCCACTCAACAGCGCTGGCCCCGCTCCGTCCTGACACTTAGATCAGGACAGATTGCGGAAAAATAAAATGGTAATAAATTAACTTCATTACTGTTTTATTTTTCAGCTCTGAGGCTTGTGGGGTCATGCTCCTCTGCTCAAATGGAGGAGCCGCCCCTGCCAGTATGACAGAGAAAGGCCTAAACCTATTCGATGTTCTCTTCCAGTCACAGGAAGCCTGTCTTTCCACATTAAGGTGTGACAATCTTGTTGAAAGAGTGCTACAGGGACAGGGGATTGACTCAGGCATAGTATTGAGATAACCTCGTGGTAGTAAACATCCAAGTCACAGCAGATATCAGCCCCATGAAATCATGACAGCTACGCAATTCCTGGACTTTATACTATCAAGAGACTGTCATGGGAGTTGACTCACCAAAGTTCCAAGGGGAAGCCGAAGTTTCAATGTGCACTCTTTCATTACTTGTTGCTGTAAAAAGACTATCATTCTAATCTCTCCTTCAAAGTCATTCCCTCCTGCTTGGAGCTGCGTTGGCTTCCACATGGTCAAATCTTGCTTTTAGTTTTTGTGTGTTTGGCTGCCAGAATTCTGGGCATGCTCCAGCTTGAGCGTAGTCACACCAGTTTCCCTGCGACACAGGCTCACTTGGCTGCACTGGTTGAGAAGGATGAAAGGCTCTCTTAGTTATAGAATATTCTTTTGATTAGTGAAACCTGATCCTTTTCATTTTGTTTTTCATTAAGCAGTTCCTGAAATTACCTTAGGGAACAGTACTATGCTGTCCTTAAGAAACAACACATGTATCCCCATCCATCATGGAGGATATTCACTTCCTGGTTTTTGCTAATTCCTGTTCTAGGTCAAGCAACCTGCAAGCATATAAAAGGAGAATATCCAGCTAATTGAATGTGTCACAACACCACTCTCTCTGGTTGCTCAGTCCAGAAGGCTTCAGTTTTGTACCTGTTGTACTTCTCTGCCTAGCATTCTTAGATGTTTTGCTGTCTTAAGATTTTTTTCCTCTAGGAATATGGAGGGGGGCGTGGCCAAGATGGCAGATGGGAGAGACATGTTTTAGTGTCTCTCCGCTCCCCGCCGCCAGGCCTGGCCGTGTTGTACAGCACTGAGCAGTGATCGAGCCTACAAATCAATCTGGCGGAATAGCCAGAGTGGTGGGGAAGAGGGCGGGCCACTTGGACCGCCCGGAGCTCCCTCCTGGCCTGGATTGCGGAGCTGCAGAGCGGCCTCGGCTGTGGGGCCTGCGTGTACGGGCAGCTGTTGAGGAACGCGGCCCGCAACTGTGACATCGAGTGAAGGGCTGGTCCGGTGATCATTGCAGCGTCCTGTGTCGGCAGGATAGCCAACTGGAGAAGAAGACCGAGGGCTGTGTGGACTGCTCTGTCGCGACCTCCCTGCCTAGTCTGCGGTGCTGGGAGGCGGCCTTGGCTCTTGGGCCTGCGAGACCGGACACCTGCGGTGGGCGCAGGCTCGCGGCCGCAGCTCGGGTGAGGCAACATTGCCTGGTAGCCATCCCTTAGCCCAGTACAAGCTCCTGAGAAGCGGCGGGTACGATGGCGTGCTGCACCGCGGTGGTTGCGGGTGCGCAGCAGCCTGTCGAGGTGGGAGGAGACAGCCCGGCTGCTGACTATTGGCCTCCAGGAGAAGCAGGTAAGGAGTCCGGGGGATGGGCCTGTGCCTGGGGTGGCCAGAGACTAAGCCTGCACCGTGGCCGGCCCTGAAGCACCCAGAGAGCAAGACTCTGATTGATACAGTGGGAGGCGAACCTTCAGTGGGCCAGACAGACAGCAAGGGCAGAAAGAGGGACCCCCTGGCTCCCCAGACAGCACACGCCACGGGTCGCGGGCGAAACAGTAGACCTGCTCTAACACCAAAGCCAGCCACCGGACCGGATATCGCTTGCCCAGATGCACATCCCCTGCGTCCCCTGATCGCTGTAGCCTATCTGGGAGCTTCCCAGTGGATCGGAGAACGGTCTGTGGTGGAGCTCATCACACCATCGCACAGCTCTCTCAACACCAGTGCCCAGCCATAAGACCACAATAAAGTCAAGCTATTGAGTACTTTCGCTTCGAGGGGGCTATTAACTCTTGCACACTCGACCTTAGGCTCCCAAGTTAACGCAGCGGGGTACCGGCAGACAGTTGCGACCCCCACCCAGCGATTGGGGTGAAGTACCTCAAGCAACTTGCCTGCAGCAGGAAGACTCGAGTGGAAGGGGATCTCTGGGACCTGGGGTGGCAGCGGAAAGGGCCCCAACTCCTACATAGAGCTTTTTTTGAGACATGGATTGCGGGACCCGGGGCCCGGACGTGCAATTACCAGAAGATCCCCTCCTGCCCACAAAATGGCAACTGCAAGAGGGAAAAAAGACAGCAATCTCAAGGACATGTTGCTGAAACCTACGGGGGACGCGCCTACGAAGAAGACCGAGGTGACATCCGCGACATCGGAAGAACCAATCACCCGCCCCTATTTAGAATCACTGTTCACCTCACTGCGCGAGGACCTGCATTCCTTCAGGAGAGAGGTCGCACAAGAGCTAAAAGACACGCGGCAAGATCTGGATGGGCTGGGCGAAAGAGTCTCCACGCTGGAAGATCATGAAGCGAGCAGGGACGAATAAATTGAACAACTCCAGCCGGAGATTCTGCGACTTAAAGACCAGAACCTGGACCTCCAGGCCCATACAGAAAATCTAGAGAACAGATACCGCCGGAATAACATCCGAATTCGTGGCGTTCCGTCCGGAACGGAGGGACCTGATATCACCTCATATGTGCAGGGTCTATCCAGAGTCATCCTAGAGGTGGAGCCCGAGATGCCATCCAACTTGACAGAACACACAGAGTGGGACTCAAACACTCACCTAAGGCCCCGCCACCAGACATACTCACGTGTGTCCACGACTTCCCTTTGAAAGAGCGTATCCTCCAGAAAGCTAGAGACAAAACCCCAGTGCAGTATCAGGGGGCTCACCTGGTCCTCTATCAAGACCTAACAGCAACAACCCTCCAAAAACTGAAAGACTTTCGTCCCGTCACCACACACTTACGAGCAGCAGGAGTGCGTTACTCCTGGGGTCTTCCTTTCCGTATTATCTTCCGTCACGCAGGAAGGCTTCATCAAATCATGTCCTTGAAGGAGGTACGTCGCGTGTTGGACTTGAAGGA
This sequence comes from Calotriton arnoldi, assembly GCA_963921515.1. Lineage (NCBI taxonomy): Eukaryota > Metazoa > Chordata > Amphibia > Caudata > Salamandridae > Calotriton > Calotriton arnoldi. The sequence continues at coordinate 38,197 of CAWUFW010022375.1, read as the reverse complement.
GGACAATTCCGACTCCCTACATCACAACAGAGAAGAACTAGATGAAACCAGTACTTCAGTACGGAGTGGCCCCGGCGTCTCCCCGAGCGGCCTTCGACCGGATCCCGAAACAATAGCCAGAGAGAAACAAGCAGTCATAAACACGCTAGCCGGCACCTCCTCATGGCCTGCATCACCTTGACGAAAAGGACCTTCCTTTGGAATTCCCACTCTGGCTTCTCCGACTGCAGTTTTCTCACCTTTAATCCTGCGTTAGATGCACTATCGAGCGGCGGCCGGCTGGGCCTGAGCGGAATGAGGGGCCGCACCCAAGACCCCACTAGTGTCTAAATGGACATGTAAAGGGACTCTAATTCCTGTTATTTTAGTTTAAAATCTTCATTGTTATTGTTTATTAGGATTTTGGTTTGTTTAGATAACATTTTGGGGCCGAACCTGGGAAATGCCGCTGCGAGCCCTTGACCCACATATTCTCTAACAGAGCTCGCCATACCTACTTTGCATGTATGATCCTTCTCCCTTACAGGCGTAGCCATTGCATAGCACTCTTTACCCGGGCCCAATGCCAAATAAACTGAGCATCCTCACATTAAATGTTAAAGGACTTAATCATCCCCTGAAAAGGAGCTCTATTCTGTCATATCTTGAACACTCAGGGGCTCAGGTATGCCTACTACAAGAGACTCATCTTCTTCCTAGGGATGAGAACAGGCTCCGCTCCAAACATTTCCCACATCAATACTTTTCCTCCCTCCCGAATAAAACCTGACACTTTAAAGGCAAGGTCATATCTAAAGAGGCCGCATTAAGGGGCAGATTTCTAGCATACTCCTTACAAATGGACACCAAAATAATTACAATCGCCTCCATATACTCGCCCAATGAAAGACAAGAGGCATTCTTAAAGAAAGCGGTGACAGAGATTATGGGGACACCAGGCCTACTGACTCTGGTGGGGGGCGACTTAAATCTTGTCTTTGATAACAACATGGACAGATCTGCACAAAGACAGGGACAGACGGGCGCACTTTACAAAGAGGGCCTGGCTTGGCTCAACAATAGGGGCCTCACAGATACCTGGAGGAACGCACACGGGCAGGCCCGTGACTATACATATTATTCTTTCGCGAGGAAAATATATGCCAGACTGGACTACTTCCTAGGCTCCCGTGACTTGGTTTCTAAAGTACAAGACGTTACTAGTGAACCCCGATCTCTCTGATCATTCGGCAGAAATTGTCGCTATAGACTTTCCCAACCAGAGGTACAGCCCCAAAACATGGCGTCTGCGAGACAGCCTCCTGCAGCGCCCTGACAATGTAGAGCAAATCACCAGAACGATTACTGACTATCTGGCTATTAACGATACCCCAGAAACTGCTGTCTCCACCGTGTGGGACGCACGAAGGCGGTGGTGAGGGGAGAACTGATTGCCATATCGTCGGCCGAAAATAAAGAGCGCTGGGATAAAAGGGAAGATCTCTCCACACAAGTTGCGGAACTCGAGTGCATTCACAAACGGACTGGAGCCCCCCGGTTGTGGAGGTAGTTGGAGGCCGCTAGAGCCCAATTAGCTGGTATTGACACAGATAGGGCAGAATACGCTGCACTCCGCTTAAAGCATCAATTTTACATCGGGGGTGATAGGGCAGGACGTCTCATTGCTAACAGGCTGCGAATACGGAGGCCGGAGCAACGGGTCCAGGAGGTCATAGATTTTGAGGGCCAGGCGCAGACCGAAGACCCCCTTACTGCAAAAGTCTTTAGAGACTACTACCAAAAGCTGTACGTGGCACAGAGCCTGTGGCCAGAGGGAATAAAGTTATACCTCGAGGAGGCGCACACATCCACCCTCACTCCAGATCAGAAAGAAGATCTGGATAGCCCGATCAAAATTGAGGAAGTCATCTCCTGTATAGCCCGGCTAAAGATTTCTAAATCCCCTGGGCCCAACGGCTTTCCCGCCATCTTTTATAAAAAGTTTTGCCGGATTCTAGCACCTCTCCTTACCCGACTCTTCAACGCTCTTGGAATTTCTGCCACCCTCCCTCCCTCGATGAAAACGGCCTCCATCGCAGTAATCCCTAAACCGGGAAAAGATAAAACTCAATGCTCCTCATACAGGCCAATCTCCCTCCTAAATGTCAATTTTAAAATATTCATGGGTATCTAAGCGGCTCGTCTCAACCCCTTGCTTACGGGTCTGATCGACCCAGATCAGGCAGGGTTTGTCCCACAGCGTCAGTGCGGGGATAATACACGAAGGGTCCTCCACCTCATAGCCAAGGCCCAGAGACATGGCCAAGAACGTATTCCCTTATCGGTCGATGCTGAAAAAGCGTTCGACAGAGTGCACTGGCCTTATCTAGAGGCCATTTTGGAACACTTCGGTATGGGGGATATATTCAGATGGTGGCTCGCTAGTACATACGACGGCCGCACAGCAGTGATCCGAATAAATGGCCATTCTTCTACTCCATTCACAATTAACAGAGGCACCAGACAAGGGTGCCCGCTGTCACTGTCACTTTTTGCCCTGTACATGGAGCCCATGGCCCAAAGAGTGCGTTACCACCCAGATATCAAGGGAATCCAGTTTGGCGGCGAATCCCATAAAATCAGCCTATACGCTGATGACTTTCTGGCCATGCTGGAGAACCCGGCTTCATCCTTGCCTGCCTTCCTCGACGAGATGACTGCATTCAGCCAGGTCGCAGGCTTTAAAATGAATATTCATAAATCGCAAGCCCTAAATCTAACAATGTCGCAATAGTCATTAACCGCACTTCAGCATACTTTCCCCCTCCAGTGGGTCACTTCTCATATCCGATACCTGGGAATGCAGATCGCTCCTACGACATCCGAGACCGTGACCCTCAATTATCACACGCTAATCCAGCAGATACGTACCGACCTGCGTCGCTGGTGGCAACACACTCTCTCCTGGCTTGGGAGGATAGCCGCGGTAAAAATGGCAATTCTACCTAAGATCTTATACCTCTTCCAAGCATTACCCCTAGATCCTACCCCGGGTTCCATCCGAGCACTTCAGGACGATCTGAACCACTTCGTCGGGGCAGATAAGCGTCCCAGACATAACAGAGAATTAGCCTACAGGCCCCCCTCAGAAGGCGGGATAGGGGTCCCAGATCTTGTTCGTTACTATCAAGCTACACAGTTAAGAGCTTTTGTTGAATGGTCACGTGCCGAGTCCGAAAAACATTGGTTATTCATGGAAAAAGCGCTTGCAGGACAGCCCTTGTGGACGATCCCCTTTCTTACAAAGGACGCACGTCCCCCCAATTTATACCTCTCTTCCATCACCAGGCCGGCCTTAGTGGCCTGGGACAAAGTGGCGACCCGTAGCCATCTCACTTCCTTCCCCTCTCCTTTGACAGCCATTTTTTGTTTGATCTGTTTATTAGATTTTAACATATGTGATGCATTCGACAGGCATATACATTGTCAATAGAACCAGTAGGCAATCTCCGAAACAGAGTATTCAACACATTAAAGCGATAATTTGAACACATAAAAAGTATCGATCTATCTCCATGGCATAATTTACCTTACCCCTGGTCTGGCAATTAAATTAAGACATCCCAATTTTGTTACATTTTCTTTATTAAAACACACTGCAAACGTATTGAGCATGTTCATATTAATTCCATACATACATCTCAAATGGCTCCTCTTGACCATGTCACTACGACCGAATGTTCGATCAAATGACCGTACAAATAACATTTGAACTTTAAAACAACCAATTGAGGAACGGGGAGAGAAAGCAGGGAAGACCATGTAGGGGGGGGAGCGGTCAATGTCCGTTACAATATTACCCATTATACATTTGCACATATGCATACTTTGTCATCCTAATATTAATACAAGCTGGTTTGAGGTGTGTGATACATGCTACACGTTCCAGATCACATTTGGAACACATTACAACGCGTGTATTGACTAGCTTTAGTCAGTGCTAGGAATGTCAGGAGGGTCATCCGGAGTCACCATCCCTTGGAGTGTGCTCAACATTGCGTTCCATGCCATGGAAATGGGGTATTTACACAGCCCCAACGTATCGTCCCTTACTAATGAGACTGCTTCGGCCTTGGCCCAGTTCATCATAGATTGGGACCATGCCTTTATCGATGGGGGATCACCTGCCTTCCATTGGCGCGTGATAAGTCTTTTAGCCACCACCAAACCCAGGTTCAAAAATCTAGAGGAGGCTTTATGCTTCTTACTTCTAGGGAATATCCCCATATGCAGGCTTCCCACGTATTCGGTAACGCTCTGTCTGTGCTGGTAGCCAGAGACCGGATCACCTCATGCCAATAAACTTGCAATTTGGGGCATGACCAAAGCGAAGATCGGCATCTACCAATTTACAACGTGGGCAACATGCGTCTACTCTATTAAAATATCTGTTAATCTTATCCGGGGATTAGTACGCTCTATGCACTATATAAAATTGGATCAGCCTAAAACACGCATTTCTGGGCATCTGTCTAGGACTTTCCAACAACACGGTCCATTCCTTGGGTGTGTATGGTCGCGCCATGTCTGTTTCCCAATTATTACGCAATGTCGGTAAGTCCATCATGGTGTGTTCTCGAATTGATTCTGTGAACCATTTTACAAGATGTCGCCCCGTGCCCATCACGTGTACATATTGCATTAGGAGATGTGTTGGGGGTTCCTGCGAGATGTTTCCCCATTGTCGCCCCAACATGGTCATCAAGGAAGCATGGTTGAAGAATTGCCCAGGATGGACGCCCTCTTCCTCAGACAGAGAGAGAAATGGCTGCATCACACACTCCACATTAGGATCACCCAATGTATATATGACTGCCCCATGCCAGTCTGTGAGGTCCGTCACCCTGACTCGTCCTCCCGCTTTCGGCATACTTAATAATGGAATGGCAGGCGCGTACGGTATAACATGCCAAGTAAGGCGTAATGCCCTACGAAAGCATTTCTGAGCTATCTGCACCAGAAGAGGAAGCGATGCGTGTGGCCTAGTGCATGGATTAAAGAGAAAAATTATTCCATCCAATGTGTACGGGGGCCCATGTTCCGCTGTGTCTGCAAGGTGTAGTTCCTCCACCCATTTTGCCACCCATAGTATTTGGGACGCCAAATAATAGTGCTCCATGTTGGGTAGAGCCAGCCCACCATGTGACCGAGGCAAGTATAATTTTGCTAACGCCACCCTGCACCGTGTGTTGTTCCAGAGAAAATCCCTTATAATACCCTCCAATGATCGGAAGAAGGGCGCCAGTAGATATATCAGGAGGTTAGCAAAGTAATAGAGTAGGCGCTGCAGCATCACCATTTTTATCAGCTCCACCGTGACTATAACTGAGGGGTTAAGTGTTTTCCAAAATTCAATTTGGGATTTTAAAGCTGTGACTGCTCTGGATAGATTGCCGTCCAGGATATCCTGATCGTTGTGATATATGCGTATACCCAAATATCGAAACGCCTCCGGTTGCCATGTCACCAAGGTCCCATCCACCACCATGTGAGGGTCATCTGTCCAAGGGAATAGACAAGATTTACCCCAGTTCACACCCAGTCCGGATAGTGAAGCAAATAATTTCGGCGTGTCCGGGATGATCTGCGGAATTGCCTGTAGGTCTTTAACATAAAACAATATATCGTCCACATACAGCGAGACAGCATGTAGATTGTCCCCAAGGCATTTCCCCAGTGTGCTGCTGATTGACGCAACGCTAGTGCCAGTGGCTCTATAGCCAAGGAAAAGATCAATGGGGAAAGGGGACACCCCTGCCTAGTTCCTCTCCCTATCGATATGGGCCTAGAAAATAGGGCTCCCAGGCAAACCCGAATTGCGGGTGCTCCATATAATAGTTTAATTAAACTCAGAAAATATGGCGCAAGTCCAAAGCGTCGCAACACTTCAAACATATATGGTCATTCAACCGTATCGAACACTTTTTCTAGGTCCAATAATAGGCAGCCTGCTGCTGGCAAGTCTGTTGCAGCACAGCGCATCACCCAAAACAGCCTACGGCTATTGAGAGACGTGCTTCGGGCTGGCACAAAGCTGTTCCGGTCCTGATGGACCAAATACGGAATGACGGGTGCCAATCTGCCCACCAGAACACCTGCCAGTATGTTATAATCTCCATTTAGCAGCACTAGGGGCCGATAAGCACTCGTGTGCGTGGGATCTCTACCCGGCTTAGGAAGTGTGATCAAGGTGGCGTCTGTCATAGAGGCCGGGAGGGAAAGACCATCCAGCGCTTCCGTATATACCTTAAGTAATTGCGGGCTTACAAGGTCGGCGTATGTTTTATAAAATTCATGAGGGAGAACATCAGGTCCTGGTACCTTGCCAGATGGCAAGGCACGCATTGTACCTCGGACCTCTTCCAGTGTAAGCGGGGCATCCAGTTATCTACCCTGCTCAGGCATAGGGATCAGGAAGGAGAGGCCATCCAGAAACTCAAAAATCGCTGTCTCTGTGACACTCAAGGCAGATCTATATAGTTGTGTAAAATGTGTGGTCAGTTCGCTGTGTATTTCATGTTGAGTAAATTTGAGACCCCCCTCCAAGAGACCTGAGAGCAGTGATGGGTCCAACCAATTGTTCCTGTTTGACCAGCCAGGCCAAAAGGGGCCCTGATCGATCCACTTTAGCGTGCGCAGACGCTGAATGTGCCGCAAAATTTAGACATAGCTGACGCTCTGAGAGTTCTGCATGTTTCCTACGCGCCTCTAACAAGGGGGCAGTATCTGTAGCGTCTACAATCACTTGAGATTCTAATTCCAGCAGCTCTCTTTCTACTGAGAGTAGATCCAACTCTATCTGCTTTCGCAGCCCACAACCCAATCCCAAACACTTCCCTCGAAGTGTAACTTTCATGGCCGTCCACTCCACCAAAGAGGACGAAGCAGACCCTGAGTTGTGTATAAAGTACTCGTCTATAGCCTTCCCTATCGAATCTCAGAAGACTGGGTCTTCAAGCATCGCCGGCTGTAACTGCCACGAAGGGACACTAGGGATCCCACTTCCCCAGGCCAGGGTGACACAGTGTGGGTTGTGATTGGAGTGTGTACGTCCCCAATAGTCTGAACCTATTGCGTAGGGAAGTAGGGAAGGAGAGCTGAAAAACCTGTCTAATCAGACATGCAAATCATGGGGCACTGAATAAAAGGAATATACCCTTACACCGGGATTACGATGTCTCCAGACATCGATCAGATCCCATCCGTTCAGCACTGTGGAATTGGCCTTGGCGGTCGTATCCCTGAGTGGGGGAAAGGATCAATCGAAGCTCGTATCCAATTCACTATTAAAGTCCCCTCCAATTAACCATGGTATATCACAACATTTCATCAGCTCTTGGGACAGCAGTCTGAGAAACTGACCCCGGTCTATATTAGGGGCATACACGTTCCCTATCAGAATATGGCGCCCATCTAGTTTGCCCTTTAGGAATACATACTGTCCCTCTTTTTTTTTAAACATGTTTTTATTTATTGTTGAGGGTGCAAACCATCCGGTTCCAGAAAGTTAATACAGAATCAGCGACCTCTCACTTCAGGTCAATCGTATAGAATAACAATAAATGTGTTACAAACTTTTTTGACATGCAATGAAGATTGGAACGGGAAAAGAAAAAAAAAAATTCTCTTCCATTCTCCTTCTTTTAAACTAGGAGCACCTACTAATCATAAGCTTCTGTATCTCTACTCTGTACAATGCATATAGCAAGGCTAGCCCTCTCAACAAACAAATTGCAAAGACAAATAATCATAAAACAATCCCACCCCCACCCCCTCCCCCCTGGTCACATACATTAAGGAACCTCCGGACACGGCATAGGTCATTTCACCCTATCTTTCTATACAGCGGTGTGATTACTCTACGTTGATTACGGGAGTGTCTGTATGTTGCTCCCCTGAAGTTGTCCCCAATGCGGACCGCTAGTGTGTCCTCCGATCGCTGCGTGTCTGGGGCAGTGTCCAAGGGACCTCCAACATCAAAAGCATACCAGGTACTAGCATCCTCCTCCAACTTATCATCCCTCCTGACCCGCTTCATACGGATCCATTCCGCTGTTGCCCATTCCCTCAAATCTTTGGCCCAACTTTCCACCTTGGGGGGTTGGGAGCTCATCCAGTGGATCGATATCCGTCTCTTTGCCAGCACTAGTCCCAGTTGGAGAAATCTACGTGTAAGCTTCCTACCCTTAGGACAGGGGAGTAAACCCAACAGTATCTCTTTAATAGACTGGGGCAGCGTCCATCCCGTTACTCGGCGCAATCTCTCTAGTATGGAGTCCCAAAAAGAACCCAGTCCCGGGCACTCCCATACCATATGCAAAAATGAGGCATCAGCACAACCACATCTGGGACAACAGGAGGAACTTTCTGGATATATTTTATGCAGCACTCGTGGTGTTAAATAGGTTTGATGTACAATATTAAATTGGATGAGTTTAAATCTGGTATTGGAACTGATTTGTTTTACTCCTTCATGAACCCTCTTCCATTCAGAATCTGTAAGGGGCATCTCTAACACTTGGTCCCATCTAGACTGAATCGGAAGCGGGTGCGCAGCAAGGCCCGCCCGTAACGCTCTATAAATATGAGAGACCAGTCTGCGGCCTCCAGCAAGACTCATCAGGGCCTGAAGGGTGGCAGCAATTGGAGGCTCCTCGGGAAACGTCGGCCAAATCTCCCGTGCCACCGCAGCCATCTTTCCATACTGCAGATATTGACCCCTGCCCAGATCAAACGCAGTCATTGCTTCCTCCCTGGTCAGAAAATGCTGATTTAAATACAGATCTCCCATCATTCTACAGCCGCCCTCCACCCATCTTGAGACAGACATAACTCGACCGATCTGTCCAAATGGGACAACTGCCCATAATGGGGCCTCAGGGGCATAAGGTGCCCTCCGTATTGCAACCTTAACTGCAGATTCCCATGTAGAGGCCACATGTCTAATAATATACGGGACATGATCAGGCACACGTGAGCCCATCATCAGCAGGTCCGGGAGTGAAGTATCCCCATAAGTACCCCTCAACAATTGTTTCTCCCAATTATCTTGGTCGTCGAGCCATTGTACAGCATGCTGGAGCTGCGCTGCCATATAATAAAATTCCAATTTTGGAACTTCCAGACCTCCACTTTCCCAAGTTCTCTGCAATGTCTGCAACCCCACTCGTTTTCGTTTGTTTCCCCACAGCAGGTCTACCAGCAGGCGGTCTAATCGGAGAAAACACTCCCGTGGTATCCGGTAAAGGGAGTTCTGCATTACATATAAACATCGGGGAGGACCACCATTTTTATCAGAGCCACACGCCCCATTAGTGATAAGGGTAAGGTACGCCAAAACTCTACTGACCTACAGACACCCTCTACACATCGTCCCATATTTTGTTCAAAGTAAGCCTCCTGCATGTGAGTTAAGCGGACCCCCAAGTAACGCACCGAGTCCGTGACCCAGCTAATCTCCACAGTGGGCAGATCCCCCTCCTCCTTGTCTCTCAGGCTCCCCATAGGAAATAACTGAGACTTCCCCGGGTTAAGGCAAAGCCCCGATACGGCCCCAAAAGCAGTGAATTCCCGAAGAAGCTCCGGGACCGACTCCCCGGGCCTACGGAGATACACCAAAGTGTCGTCAGCATACATTGACACTACGTGCACTGCCGGGCCTACCGTCACCCCCCACCGTGCCATCCGGTGTCGCAGCGCCGTTGCCAGTGGCTCCATCGCCAATGCAAAAAGGAGCGGCGACAGGGGGCACCCCTGACGAGTACCTCTCTGGAGCTCCAAACTGTCGGAGACTTGGTTACGGAGACGGATTCGAGCCGTTGGTCGAACATAAAGGAGCTTCACCCAACTTATATATTTGTCGCCCACCCCCATTTTAGCGAGTACTGCCCAAACATAGTTCCACTCGACTGTATCAAAGGCCTGTTTAATGTCTAATAGACATAGGGCCCAATCTTCGCCCAGTAGATGCGGATCATGCCATATATGTGCAAGTCGCCGTAAGTTATACATAGTGTTCCGACCTGGAATAAACCCGGCCTGGTCATGATGGACCAGTCTGACCATATAAGGCTGAATTCTTGATGCCAAAACTCCACTAAGTATCTTCTCATCCACATTTAAAAGAGATATGGGCCTATAAGAAGTCAGGAACAAGGGATCCTTTCCTGGTTTAGGAACCATCGCCACCAGAGCTTCCATCATGGTGGTAGGGAGTACCCTCCTCTCAAGAGCCTCATTGTACACCTCCAAGAGATGATCTACCAACTGCGGGGCAAATTGTTTATAAAACTCGGTCGGGAGGCCATCACTACCAGGACATTTTGCGGATTGCATGTTCTTAATTACAGTTAACATCTCTACTTTAGTAATCGGAGCTCCTAAGGACTCAGCGTCCGACTCCTCCAGGGTATGGGTCGTCACTTCGCCCAAATAATCCGACAGGGCCTGCGAGCGTGCCGGGGGGACCGCTGTGCATGTCTGTTGTAAGTGATCTGCAAATGCTGCAAGTATTGCTGTTTGTGTGTGTAACACCACCCCTCTAGTGCTCTGAAGTTGTAGCACCGGAGTCTGTTCATTTTCAGTGCGAATTAATCGCGCTAGAAGTTCTCCTGACCTATCACCCTCCATATAAAGTCGTTGTCTATAAGTGGTGTATCTATGCTTCTCCAATCGAGACCAAGCTTCAAGCAATTCTCCCTTAACACGTGTCCACTCGGCCATATTTGTTGGGGACTTATAGAGTGTGGACTCTATGGTTTGTAGTCGTGCTTCCAAGGAGTCAATATCTGCCTTAAGTTGGTGTTGAACCCCATAGGTAGTCCGCATACAGACTCCCTGATCACAACTTTTAGCGCTTCCCATTCAGTGGCTCTAGAGGAGGTGGAGCCCCAATTTTCCACAAAATAATGTTGAATAGCCTCCTGCACTGTATACGCATACGGGGGGTCCGTGAAGGCCTCCGCCCGAAGCTTCCAAAGCGGGATGGGCGGTCGTCCCGGGCCGCTCGACACCGTCAATAACAGTGGAGCGTGATCGGATATATAACGTGTCAGATAAGAAATGCTTTCCGTTGCTGCAGAGAGGCCCGCGGAGAGACAACAATGATCAATTTGGGAAAATGTATTAGCCGCCGGAGTAAAACAAGAAAACTCCCTTTTAGTGGGGTTACGGGCTCTCCATTCGTCCCTTAAACACAGACCCTGGAGGATATCAGCCAGGGATGCCACCATACGGGGTTTAGTACGCTCCCTCGGGGGTTCCCTGTCCAAGATCCCATCAAACACACAATTAAAATCTCCAAAAGGAGAATTTCAGCTCCGATATAGGGAGTCGCCGCCTTCAAAACTGCCGGGTAGAAATCAGCACAGTCCAGGTTGGGGGCATAGACGTTAATAATGCAGATCTCTCTACCCTCCCAGCTACCAAACACAATGACATATCGTCCCTCTGGGTCAAGCACATGCTGGATATGATGAAATGGAACTCCAGGCGCCACCCAGACAAGCGCCCCACGGGCGAAGCCTGAGTACGATGTGGCGTACAACTGTCCCCTCCACCGTTTACGAAGACTCGGTATGGATTTACCCCAGACATGTGTTTCCTGCAGCCCTGCTATCGCTACATTATATCTCTTCAAAAATGCATATATCCTGCGGCGCTTATCTAGGGCAGCGAGCCCCCGGACATTCCAGCTAAGAAATCGCAATGTCTGTGCTGTCATAGTGTCGTTGTAACAAACAATTGACGTCTACCACCTCTCCGAGCGAATCACCCCCTCGGGCGGTCCGTATCCATGTACCATGGCATAATATGTCGTGACCAGTAAACTTCCCCAACAAATAAACCAACTTCCAAAAGTCAAACAATGCAATCCCGTCCCCCCACCCCCGGGCAGCAGTAAAGGTTCACATGTGCAATGAAGAATCCACATTAGAGACAGTACCCACCGCCCCAAACCTCCCCCCCCCATCCCCCCGTTTCCCCCTATCTAGTAATGGCTGCACGATGTTCCCAGGGCCGAGGTCCTGGGCAGCCTTCTCAGCATAACAATATAAACAGTAAGTCAAATGATGTGCAAGAGAACAGGTAACGTCGAGGCGCGAGATCGCTCTCAAGCTACCTCAGCGGACCTGGGCTCTAGAGGGGCGTCACCATTCCAGTGGCCACTCATGTTATAAGCGTGCTAAATATTCACCTGAATAGCTCCCAACCCATGCATATTTAAAGGGAATAAGAGGAGATCAAGATAAAGAAAAACATTGCAAAACCCTGCCTCCCTATCATCGTAAATCAATGCACTTCCTAGGACCTCATAATATCAGAGACTGGAGGACAACTTATCTGCACAGTTCAATTGTCGATGCTCAGTTCAAGAAGAGGTCATTCACAACCGCTGCCCTGGCCCCCATTGTCTCGTACAAGCTCTGGTGTTGGCGCCGCAGAGTCCGGAACCACCTCAGAATCTGAAGCGTGTAGGGTCCCATCTCGACAAACCGTGACTCGGCCCAAGCTCATTGTTCTTTGTTTTGGTTTCCAACAGGTGAACTGACTACGACTTCCCCGTGTGGACCGCAAGGAGGGAGCCTCCCCCGAACTCGTAGAGGGCACCAACTGTTGTCCTTCCGGGGCCCTGGTATCCAACCAGTCTCTCGCTTCCTCCGCCGAGAAAAAAAACAAGACACGGCCCTCACTCACCACTCGGAGTTTCGCCGGGAACAGAAGACTATATTTCAAATTCCGATCTCGAAGGTGGCGCTTGATGGCCACGAAGGTCTTCCTCTGCTCCTGAACCCGCTGCGTATAATCTGGATACACTGAGATAGAGTGGCCTTCGAAGAAGAATCGTCGGCCGCTGCGAGAGAGCTGGAGCAAAAGGTCCCGGTCCCTAAAATTAAACAACTTTGCAATGATAGCCCGAGGGGGCGCACCAGGCCTCGGTGGGGCCGCCAATGCTCGATGTGCTCTCTCCACACTGAAGAACTTTGATAACTGTGTAGGGGCCATCTCTCGGGTAATCCAATCCTCCAGGAACAGGTCAACTGCAGGACCCTCCGCCTTTTCCGGGAAACCCACAAAGCGCAGATTTCCCCGACGGGACCGTCCCTCAGCATCCTCGGCTCGATCATCGAGCTTAATCACCTGATGTTTTAACTCCACTACTGTGGCGCTAAGGCCCCTCACCTCCTCTTTCAGCGCATCGGTATCTTTCTCTGTGACAGTCACTCTGTCGGAAACCTTCCGAAGGTCACAGCGCAGGAGATTAACATCAATAGCCACTGCGTCAATCTTCCGAATCATCTCATCTCTAGTGGACTGGACGGCACGTAGTACATCCATCAGTGTCGGTGCCTCCTCAGTTCCACGCTCCGTAGCGCTTCGGTCCACCGCCGGGTCCCCAACAGCTCCGTCAGGGCCATGGGTGACTGGCAGGGCATAATTCCAGTATTTTATTCGCTTGCGACTTCACTGGCTTGTCCTTCCCCATGGCTCACAGAAGACTACACAGGAACGCCCCTCGAATAACACCCCCGCTGGGGGGACAGTTGAAACGCCTCCACGAGGGGGCAACAAGCTCAGCTCAACCACGAGTGGCCCCCAAAACCTACCGGGTATACTCCCCGTGGAATCTCTGTTGTACAGTGCTTCTCAGCCAATCGTCTCACGGGCTCGCGGTTTCACTCTCGCTCCCTATACTGTCCCTCTTTGTCGGCAATGACCCCATCTCCTGCAAAAGGCGTACCTGGACGAATCCAGATTAGGGCCCCCTGTGCAAATAAGAAATAGTCAGTAGCATATACTTTACCCCTCCATTTATGCTGTAGTCTGGCTCTTTCCACTGCATTTAAATGTGTCTCTTGTAAAAGCGCAATACGCACATTATGTCTCTTAAGATAAGAGTAGACCGCATACCTGCGGGATGGCATACGGAGGCCCCGCACATTCCATGTAATTATCGTGTGATCCGTCCCGGCACTATATTATGTAAAAATTGGAATGCACCTCGGCCTATGCATGTAGCTGTGAGTATGAATTGGCAATGTACTGCATCGTCTCGTATACCCCCCAGAAGGGCTCCTGCAATTAGAAAGAACAGGGATAGACCAACAGGATAGGGGAAAAACATTATAAGAGCAGCCCACCTAACCACGGGGTGTTGCCCAAACTCAACAAACAGCATAGCAACCACGTGCCCAACTTGGTCCCAATAGAAGGGAGAAATGGAGGGGATGTGAAACCATGCAGGGCATGCCACTGTAAATCCCCAAATGATTCATAATCGTGTGTAGAAAGATATGTGTAGCAGAGAATAACCCACAGGAACTGTGTGCGGGCCCAAGTGTAGTACCCTATGAGCAGGCATCACTATACAGTAAGACAGTATAAAGTTACAGTACCAAGGCAGTTCTTTAGGTGGATCGAGATGCAAGCACTGTTCCCAGTCTGTTTCATACAATACCATCCAAAGTCTGTGGCGTGACGTCGGTCATTCATAGCAAAACCGTGTCCGACAGTCCCGCCGCGGACGAGCTCCCATCACCTGAGGTATGAAGCGATGTGTCAGCCTTGTCATCCAACTCGGCATTTTTAGCCAACTGCTCCGCAATTCGAACCACAGCTTGTCTCTCCCAGCAGATCTGGTCCGGGCCAGGTGCTGCAGAGAGACCAAGGAGCCGTTTCCTGGGTCATCACCGACGAGATCTTTCTCCGCTTGCCTCCCCATTCCATGTACCTGATGTGCCTGTAGGCCGTGGCCCGAGTACAGCCCCGAAGTCTCTAGCCAGTCCCAAGCATCTTGAGGTGTGTCGTAAAACCTGGACTTCCCATCAAAGACCACACAGAGTCTTGCGGGAAAAATCAGTGAGTAAGAAATGTCCAAGTGTCGAAGCTTTTGCTTAACTTGCAGAAAAGACCCTCGTTGTCGCCGAACCTTTATCGTGCAATCAGGGAAGAACAGGACCTTGGTATTCTCGAACTTGACCTCAGCAAATTTCCTGGTTTCCCGCAGGATCAAGTCTCGATCTTTGAAATGCAGCAACTTAAAGATGAGCGGATGTGCTCTGGCTCCCGGAGCCGGTTTCCTACCCGGGACGCGGTGCGCTCTTTCAATAGTAAAGAACGGGGAGAATGTGGTGGATGGTAATATGGTCTTGAGCCATTGCCCCATGAAGGCTACAGCATCCAGACCTTCCGCTCCTTCCGGCAGCCCAATCAGGCGTATGTTATTCCTCCTGGAGCGGCCCTCCGCGTCTTCCACCCGCTCCTCAAGATATCGTATTCTGACCTCATGCGCATTTTGTTGCTTCTGCTGAAAGTCAGTGGCAGGCTTCAGTTCTGCTATGTCTTGCTCCACAGCTGTAACACGTTCCTTTAGTTTCCTGTGGTCAGTGTGTAGCAGTGTAAGATCCAATGCAACTTTATCTAGTTTGGCTTCCATCGACTCTCTAGAGCGCTCTATTGCATTCAGGATAGCGTCTAATCGATCATCCGGGGGGTTCGGCATCACTGATGATTGAGTTTAATCAACTTCACCCAGGCCAGTGGCCTGCGAGGAGGCCCTTGATCCAGTTCCTTTAGTGCGGCCCATCAGTTCGGCGAAAGCCTTCGACTCACTGCGGTAATCTCGGTGCGTTCAATAGGATATATCGATGCACTATCCTCTAGTTACTTGGCCCACCATGCTAAGTCTGTGAACAGGAGCACAACCTCCAGCAGTTCCAGGCACAGTACCAGCTCTGTATATGCAGCAGTGTAGACTTATCTCGGCCAGTGCCACAGTTCCTAGTCTATCTGACTAAATACATGCGTAGATCCGCCACAAATAGACTACCCCGGCTCAAGAGATCTGTTGCCGCAATACGGTGCCTCCGGTCCGCTCCTCAACCAGTTATCTGCACTCCGCTGCTCCCCAATGGTCCCCTTCCATCTACCAGGCGATCGCCAGTACCCTCACTGACCACGGGCCTCCATGTGTCACCCAGGACCCACCGGCAGCAGTCGTCTTCACTCACCGACTGTTTCCACGTGCAGAATGAGCCCCACCACTGACCTCCTGGCTCAGCCCGGGCTCTTGCAGCTTGCCCAATCAGCCGCTACCCGCCTATCAAGCACAATAATCGTGGTCCCAACAGGAGCGGTCGCACTCGCTCCAGGAGCATCACGCAATACTCGTTTCTGCGGACTTCACCTATGCCACTAGGGCAGGCCAACCCGGATCTTCTCCACTCCCGGGGGCCGTATCCAACAGTCCGGCGGCCAATAGCACCAGCCTCCGCTTCATCCAAGTACTGCTATGCTCAGCTTCTTTTATGCCCTGTTCTGGTGTCAGGCAAAGCGGTGCGTATCTCGGCTCCAAACTTGCCTCGCATTCCGGCCAGAGCTGCCTGCCAGTCTCAGCATAGGCCGTGCCTGAGCCGTATCCACTCCGCTCAGGCCTGTCTCTGGACTTCGGCGTTCACCCCTCCCGAGAGCAAGCGTACCGTAGGGCCCACCACTGGCTACCACAATCGTCACGGCCCACTACACAGCAGACGCCTTTGCGGTCGACTCTCTTTCCGTGTGAGCGGGCAGGCCCAGTGCTACTCCATCGTTAAGGCCACATCCTGGTTCCCCGTTGCCTGCACCGCCTACCTCTTCTGCCTTCAGGAGTTGCTGCTTGCAGCCTCTTACGTACCCCCTGCTCCGATATCTGGCAAGGCAACGCGTGCCGGGGTCCCGCTCCCTCTAAATCTTCCAGCTGGAGCTACGTGTTAGGTTCTTCACAGGCCCAGCCTGGGCCGCGCACTCTCGGCCGCAGCATGTCACTCGACCCCGGTGCCCACTCGGGCGTATTTCCAGGGCGATCAGCGCTTCTGCCGTTGCCCGGGGTTTCACCGGACCCTCGATCACGGCTCTGTGTCAAGAAAAGCTGCGGGTGACAGAGAAATTTGCCGGATTAAGGGGATGAATGGCGGAGCAAAATCATTGCGCGTCCCCCATGTTGCCCCTGCAGGCACGCCCCCCTCTCCTTTGACTCCCATAGTAGGGAATCTCAATTTCACTCCGGCTCTGTCGGACCCGGGTTTTGATCCAAGCGGGCTGTAGATCGATGGGACACCTGTTTGACATGGAGGGCCCCTTTCAGTTCGACTTCCTCCACCAAGATCACGAACTTCCCGAAAGCGAGAGGTTGCATTACACCCAGATACGCCACTGGGTGATGCAATCCACAGTTCGGCCAGGTGCCCAACGTCACCTCACTCAATACGAACGATGGTTCCTATCTAATACGACAAACACACGTCTCATCACTCACCTATATAAGTTACTGGCCCCTGAACGCCCATCCGTGAAATCCCCAGGCCAACGGCGATGGGAGTCAGAGATAGGGAGGGATTTATCTGTAAAGGAATGGGATGAGATCTACTATTGTGCCCGACACACAGCCCGTAACACCCCTGGTGTTGAAACGGCCACTAAAATCATAACATATTGGTACCTCACCCCTAGTAGACTACATAAATTCACTCCATCTAAGTCACCTGACTGCTGGCGTCAATGCGGTTCCTTAGGCACTGTTAGAAAAGGGATTTCTGTTTGGCTAGGGCTTGCGCCTAAGCCAAGTAGAAACCACCACTCTAGTCAGGGCAAGGGAGTTACACACCAAAGATAACCCCTGCTCACCCCCTTGGTAGCTTGGCACGAGCAGTCAGGCTTATCCCAGAGGCAATGTGTAAAGCGTTTGCGCAACACACCCACACAGCAGCGACACACTAGGCACACCACAAAAGAAACTCCACACAAGGTTATATAAAAAATAGCCTTTGTATTACTCATAAAACACATTAGCATGCAATCACATATATACACTGTGCCACCTGGCACTAGGTATGACTTTACAGGGGATTATATACATTACAGGTGCCAATCGGGCCACTGTCATAACCATTAGAATGCACAGTTAGCAAAGCAGCCAGTAACTACTGGTAAAACACTGTACTTAGCATAACACATTAGGTATACATCATAGTCAGCAAAGCGTTATTCCAAAACCCATCATGCCCTTCTTAGGCATAAACATTATTACTGCACATTACACTGGCGGAGTGCACACATTAGGGGTATTACTAGACATAGCCAGCAATACACCATAATACCACATTTATAAGGTGCACACATTATGTACTCACCTCATCCACAGCCTAATTCCATCAGGGCACAGTATAACATATTACATCCCTTCAACAGGGTGTCAGGGAAAACCCTGGTCCCCTGTACGCAGTAGGGAATTTTTGTGCCCCCACCAGGCCACTGCCTCAACCAAATAGGCACCAGGACCATAATCCGGTCTCCCCTCTGTCCCTTGTGAGGGAATGCAACATGTACCCAAATGCTAGGATACCAATGCAGCCAGCCGGTGCGGGGGAACAACACGCACCTTCCTTGCGGATGCCAATGAATGTCCCCGGTGCCCAGTACCACGAGTAAGGGGCGGGGGTACAGCTCACCCTATCTCCTTCACTGGAGACTGTACCGGTAATGAGGGAGGGGCCGCCAATGTACAGCACTTTGAGGCAGCGAAGCCGCTTTCACAAGATACAATACAGGCCTTACCCCGCACCCTGTCTATGACTGACTCATGCAGGCAACTGCCGAGTGGGTGAGAGTATCCCGGCCGTTTGCGCCAGTAACTCTACAAGTATTGCAGCCCTCAAGAGTCTCACCCCCAACGAGGGAGGCCTCACCGTCACAATCCTGGTGAGGCGTCAGAAACATGCAGACTATGCGGCCGGTCCGCTCGGAAACTGGGAGCGCGGAACTCCGATGCGGGGAGGCCAGCCTGCACTCCGGACCCTGCCCTGATCAGCTAATCTTCTCTGATGATGCGCTGCCCCCACACCACCGGGGTCCCGCTGCGGGAGGATCTCTTTCAGGCGACGTTGGCTGAAACCGGAGCGAAATCTCCATCAGCTCTACTGTCTATAGCCCGCCCCCTCTGTGACGTGGGCGTCACAGGGCAACATCGAGGGCCTACCGGCCGGGATTCCTTACTGCTTGCTTCACCTTGTGTGGCAGCTTGGGGCCACGTAGTAGAGCCCGGCTGCAGCAAGTCAGCGATGATGCAAGATCACTGGAGGGAGAGCACTTCGGTCACTCAGCTCTCCCCTCCCATTGCCTGGCCACAAAGAAGTGTGCGGGGCTGCCCACTCTGCAGGGCAATGGAAAGCGCTCCTCCCTGGCAGCGCAGAGTGGGCCTCTTCTGTAGGCAGCAGAATGTATAGCTCTCACCCAGCGCACTCTGAGAGCAATGAAAAATAAAGGGGCTCAGCCTGTCTCCACCATGGAGATGAGTGAAAGGACACAGGAAGCGCTCACCAGTGCTATGTTTCCTCCAGCATAGAGCAGCCTTCCTGGGAAATCACTGGGGTACACCAGCAAAGTGCGCACCGGCAGGCCAGCCCAAGTGTAGTGTAGCTCCTATTTCCCTAATAGGCTCTGCGCATTGGAATAATATACCCTATAGGTTTGACATAGGACTAAGGTCAGTATGTCCCTATCGAGTATATTAAACTTAATTACTTGTGCCAGCTAGCTCAGAGGCCGATAGAAACTTCTTGATAAACAAGAAGGGAGTAGTTTCTGGCAGCCGCAAAACATGACAATTTTGTTTCCCTTTTAGAATCAGAACGTGTCCCAGAGTCGTGGAAACAATAGATAACTATTTCACTCAGCTCGCTCGTGCATACTTAGTTTTCCTCAAAGTTACACAGAAAGAACAGACGGGCGTTTCAATAAAAGATTTATTGAACAGTCTTGTTTCTCGTGTAAGTAATATGTGCTGTTACGATCACAAGGCAGTATGCAAGATAAATAATGTACAGCGTAAGCAGTAGAAATAAATAATACTGCGCTAGCATGATCTTTAGTAGATATTCATTTACATAAATAACACAGACTAAAAATGCGAGTACTCATACGATGCGTTTCCAAGCTAGTTCTACCCCAATGTACCTAACCTAACCTAGGTGTAGGGAGAGGTATGAAGTAGGTGGAGTATTCCTTACTATGGTATACTAAGAGTATGTTAAGCCTAGTATGCCTAGTATGCCAAGAGTCCCTCTAGGTTTCTAGTCAGCTCCATACCTTAAGAATGAGAGAGGTGGGAATCTCTTGCCAGACTCGAACTCCAACACCCCGCGAGGGAAGTCAGATCACTGGAAGCTGGACTCTCTGCGTGCAGGGATGACAGCGTCTTCTCAGTGCGTCAGGCCGGGAAAGCGGGCTCCTCTGAAGTCGAGGTCTCCTCTGATTTACAAGGGCTAGGGAAGGTATATTTATACCTGAGAGGTACCTCAGAATGTTGGCATTGACGTGAATCGGACAGCGGAAGACGTCATGAATGAACCCCTAAGGTATAACGGTTCATGCATAATAGATGAGTCCTTGAAGAAATCAATAGTCCTGTGCTAGGAAACTCCCGAAGCCTAAGGGTCTGTTCTTCAAGAACTCGTTGTGACGTTAGGGTGGACGGATGTCGGAGACCATGCCTGTATTTGGAGTGCACGGTTTAATGCCTAAATAAGGACTGGGATTTTATGCCTATATAAGGGCAGAGGCGAGTTGTGCCTATATAAGGACATGATACAGGAAAAGCCCGTGTATGGACACCCTAAGAGGAATACAACACCCACTCCACTTTCGTGTGTACGATAATAATAAAATGCTAAACATTTAATATGCTAAACATAAAAAATGGAGTACCGCATATTGCTAAAAATATTTCTAAAAAGCATTTGAAAACTTATTAAAATTGCAAAAGGTACTGTACATTTTAAGCATTGCTTTTCTCAATTCAGGCATATATTTGGAAATAAAATGCAATTTGAATGAAATAAGCAGTAATATTTACATTTGACAAAAAAATGATCGATAAGTTGTTCAAAAATCAAAGTCATTTCATGTCATGAGAATCAATGAACTTGTTAGACAAATAAGATGTCAAAGTGTCTGAGGAAGTACTGCAAAGTCCGTACTATAAGACTAGTTCTACTTCAAGCAGATTGATGTGCCATTTAATTTGAAAAAACAGAAAAAAGTTCAATATGGGAAGAGTTTCAAGTTTTTGAAATATGAAGGCCAAATTGTTACTGTATCTCTGGTACACCGTGGGCTGAATATGAGTCAGTGTCCGGGTCTGGTGTAAACATGAGATCATCTATTTCTGTAGACAAAATATCGTCCACTGAAGTTGGTGTCAGTTGGAACACCTCGTGTAGTAGATTAATTGCACAGAGATGTGAAGCATCGCTTTCAGCATAGGTTGCCTCAGCAATGTTCGCGTCCGTTGTTACCTGTGTGCCTGTAGATCCATCTCGTACCTCAGCAGCAGCTGGAAGCGACTGTGAGATCTCAATGAATGCCGTCATCAGGATTGGTAGCCTCTGGGGACAACACAGAGCATGGGCCGTTATCGGGTCCAGCAGAGTATCGATATCCGTTGGCGTTGCTGATGGAAATGTAAGACAGGTGTCTAACACGCATTCTCACCGCATAGCAGGCATCGTAGAACAGGTAAGATGCAATCTTGCCAGATTGGTCTGAATGACAGGAACCACGTGGTATTAAGGTCCCGTAGACGAGTCATGCCCAAAAGCTGGACTGTTCGCTCACGGCACTTTCGTTCAAGGAGAGCTTTCTCCATTTCGCTCAGAGTGATGTCTGCGAATAGGCTGGCCACAGCGTAATAGCAGGAAGAGAAATAGAATTCCGGCAACAAGTGCTAGAATTAATGGTATGCCACCAAACACCGAATGTGCAAAGTTCGGGATGATTCCGAGTATTGCCTGAAAGGTGCTAACAGACCAGAGCAGATGCTCTTAAATACATGTACAATTCCGGTTGTATCAGACATGTTAAAGATACGTCCTATCATTTCTACGAAATGTATAGGGCAGTTTGTACGTATTAAAGTCTGTATCTCAGCCGAAGTCCTTGCTACTTGTAGATCATAGGTTTCTTTGGCCGAGGTCAAAGGCACTGTTTGCTGTAAAAGCATGGCTTTCATTCTGCTCAAAGTATCAAATCTTATAAAAGAGACGTTCAGCGAAGGCCATAGAGCGACTCCCTGACTGTGTCTATTGGGGCAAACAATACTTGCATACAGCAAGTGACCCTGGAGTTGACCGTTACTAGATATGGGATGCCTGGCAACATGCCGCAGCAACTCTGATCATTCAACATGAGGTAACTCCCATTCGAAAGTTGTCCAAATGTTGGATTAATCACAGCAGCTGGTGTACCCTGCTGATGGCAAGATAAATTTGCCACAGAACCATTGCAAGCCCCGTGTAAAGAAATGTCCTGACATATAAGTGAACCGCTCAGTGCACTTTTACAGTGTGTACCGCTCAAAAACACTTCACGATCCCCACTCCAACATCTAAATGTATACGGTAAATCCCAAGATGTCTTAATGGCTTGGAAAAGAACCTAAGGCATAGTTGAAGAAGGCTTATTTTACTTCTTTGCTATTTTAAAGATTCCAGTTTTTTAACTCTGCTGCTTTTATATGTACTTGGGGGATCATTGTATTGTGTAAAGTGACTCTGGGAATTGCTGCTATTTTTTAAACGTTCGGAGTGTGTTATACTCCTTTTTTTCTTGCACCTTGCACTTTATCGAGGCCGGCTTAGTTGTAGCCGCCATTTTTGCCATGCCTCGCGCCAGTCGCGGTCAGCTCTCTAGTCGCTGCACGCCGTCCTCATTCAACCCTATTTAACGGGCTGTGCTTGGGCGTGCAGCGCTTGGAAAAGAACCTAAGGCATAGGTGAAGAAGGCTTATTTTACTTCTTTGCTATTTTAAAGATTCCAGTTTTTTAACTCTGCTGCTTTTATATGTACTTGGGGGATCATTGTATTGTGTAAAGTGACTCTGGGAATTGCTGCTATTTTTTAAACGTTCGGAGTGTGTTATACTCCTTTTTTTCTTGCACCTTGCACTTTATCGAGGCCGGCTTAGTTGTAGCAACCATTTTTGCCGTGCCTCGCGCCATTCGCGGTCAGCGCTCTAGTCGCTGCACGCTGCACGCCGTCCTCATTCAATCCTACTTAATGGCCTCTACTCGGACGCGCCGATGGCGCGCCAAAGGCGCGCCTAAGGCAAGCCCGTCTGCGCCCGTCAGCGCCAAGTCAACGGCCAGGGCCAGTTATGCTGCCCGCGTTGGGCCTTCTGCTGGTAATGTCCTCCAGCTATCGGGTGAGTTCTTAAAAACACTTTGGCCTCCCGCATGCCCTTCACATAGCGGCTGCTCTATGCTTTTTAATTCGGATTTTGTTTGCTCTGACTGTGGTTTTACTCCGACGCTAGAGCTTTCTTCTAGCAATTTGCCTATTAAATCCTCAAAGGCTTTGTGTATTAGAGCTGCTCTTATCAATGCTAGATCTTTGAGGAAGCATTATGTGGATGTGTTCGACCTGGTCTCTGACAATTCATTAGACCTGTTGTTTGTCACTGAGACCTGGCTGGACTCTTCATCCAACCCCATTGTTGCGCTGGTTACTCCTGCTGGCTATAAGTTTCATCGTGTGGATCGCCGAGTTGGCAGAGGGGTGGCCTGGCTATTCTGCACAGGGATAACTGGGCTCTCCATAGCGAAACTTCCAGCCTCTGGGGCGAGTGTGAGGCTTTGGATTTCAGCATGCAGTTCTCGGCCCATTTCACATTAGGTGGCTCCCTCATCTACCGTCCCCCTGGTCCGGCTGGTGCCTTTCTTAAATCTTGTGGGGACGCGGTGGCGGAGCGAGCACTGCGTTTTTCCCATTACTTGGTTCTGGGAGATGTGAATCTTCACCTTGAACAATCTGAGGCTGGAGACTCTGCTGATTTCCTTGACTCCCTTCAATCGGCTCAACTCTCTCAATGAGTCACTCATCCTACCCATCAAGGGGGCCATACCTTAGACCCCATTTGTTCCAATTTTCCTATTCAGGTGGTCAAGCCGGCGCCTGTTTCTTGGTCGGATCATTTCCTCATTTGTTTTTCCTGGGAAGTCACCCAGCCCGCTCGGCTGGCTTGCTGCCATCGCCCTCCGACTTTTAGTAAAATTGACCCTCTCCAGTTTATCAGCACTTTGGCTGTATCTCGGCCTTCTTTTCAGCAAGACTTGGAGGGGAACGTGTCTAGGTTTACTGACTGGATCTCTGACTCGGTGTCCGCTCTATCTGCACCGTGCCGGCCTAAGCTGGCAAGAGATTCCCCCTCCAAACCTTGGTTTTCCTCAGAGTTGAAAGCCCTGAAACATGAATGTAAAAGATTGGAGCGAGCATGGCGCTTCAGTGGCTATTGTCCTATGGCGAAACACTCACTTAGATCCAAACAAAAAAGCTATTACGCCACCATAGGGGTCGCTAAAAGCAAATACTTTACTTCACGTATCGACCAGGCCAACAATAATTTAAAGGAAATTTTCTCTATTGTGGAAAGTTTTATGTCTCCCAGTGCTCAGGCTCGCGTTGCGCCAGCCTCGGAATCCTGGTGTAATACCCTTGCAAAGTTTTTTTGGGACAAAATTTGCATTATACAAGCTACTTTCTCCTCCTGTTCCACGGTGCTTACGGCTCCCCCGTTTGGCCAGCTTGTAGCTGGCCCTGCTAATATGTTGTCAACCTTTGAGCCTATAGATCTGTCCTGCTCTCTCAAAATTCTTAAGGCTTTGAAGTCGGGCTCTCCAACTGATCCCTGTGCTGCGAGACTTCTGGCCGCTGCGGCTGACACCATCAATCCCGAAGTTAATCAAATTGTTAACATGTCTTTGCGGGAGGCTCTTGTCCCGGCATCCTGGAAGCAGGCACAAATTCTCCCTCTCCTCAAGAAGCCGTCCCTTGACCCGCTGATCCCTGGAAATTACCGCCCAATCTCGCTTTTCAAAGTTTGGCTAAGGTCTGTGAGAAGGTGGTTACTAATCAACTTACCAATTTCATCGAGGCATCGGGTTTGTTACATCCGGCTCAATCTGGTTTTCCGGGCCTCGTATAGCACGGAATCAGCATTGCTAGAGGTGTCTGAGGCGATTCGTGAGTGTCTGGATGCCGGCGGGAGAGCCGCACTGGTTATGCTGGATCTCTCGGCGGCATTCGATACAGTGCCTCACTCCCTGCTTCTTGATCGCCTCTTGGAGATTGGCATATCCGGGTCTGTTTGGGGCTGGATTAGGTCTTTTTTGGAAGGCCGCACCCAGCAGGTCTGGCTCCCACCATGTGCCTCTGTGCCCCAGCGGGTGGTCACAGGTGTCCCGCAGGGGTCATCCCTTAGTCCCCTTCTTTTTAACATCTATGTCACCCCGCTGGTTTATTTAGTGGAGACATTAGGGGCTAAGGTGTTGGCCTACGCTGATGACACCCAGCTCCTGTTTTCTTGGGGAAGGGACGATGATTCAGTCCTCTCTGCTCAACACTGTCTGTCTTCTGTTTTTCACTGGCTTGCTCAGGCACAGCTGAAGTGTAATGAAGAGAAGTCAGAGGTTCTCTTGTATGGCGTATTTCCTGCCAATTTCAGAGAGAGGCTATGGCCCCCAGGTTTCCCCCTGCCTAGTGCAATGGGAAATGCTGCAAAAAATCTGGGGGGCTGGTTCAATGAGAACCTGACCTTTTCAACCCAGGTTAAGAAGCTGGCTGGGACCTGTTTTGGCACTCTGAAAGCTTTGAGGAAGTTTCTTCCTCTCCTCCCAAGACCCGCTAAAGAAACTGTTGTTCGTGCCTTGATTTTGTCCCGCCTGGACTATGCCAACGCACTTTATGTGGGCATCCCTGGCTACCTCTTGAATAAAATGCAGGTAGTTCAAAACTCTGCTGCCAGACTACTGCTGGGTTTGTCTGGCAGGTGTAGTGTGCGCGCTCATTTGCGCTCCTTGCACTGGCTCCCAGTGGAGTCCCGAATAAAATTTAAAACTTTGGCCATTGCCCATAGGGCTCTCTATGGCCTGGGACCTATCTATCTACAGAAGAGATTCGCTTTTACAACCCAGTAAGACAGTTGCGTTCCTCCTCTCAACTTCTGATGCAGACCCCTAGGTTCAACCGCCAAAGGCTTGGTGGGAGCTCCTTTGTGCGGAAAGCTGCTTTGGCATGGAATGCTCTGCCCCTGGAGCTGCGCGGCATCCAGGACCCGGTGATCTTTAAGAAAAAGTTAAAAACCCTTCTCTTCTAGCTGATGCTCTGACCTATGTTTCTTTTTTCAAGTACGCGCCGGGACACTCTGCCGAGTATCTGTGCGCGTTATAAATATATATAACATAACATAACATAACAATGTATTCCTTACCCAACCTTTCATATTTGCCTGCTTGCATTTGTCTGAGGCAATACTGAAACTGAAAAGTAGTCACAGGTAGTGTGATTTTGCCATGAATGAGCCATTCTGTAGCTGGTTTTTCTGCCACTGTGAATGGTAACTTTTCCACTTTTTCAATGCTCAGCACTGTATACCTTGCTCTACTTTGTGCCAGTTCAATCTTTTTATCAGTTAGATTGTATTCTGCAAACAGAGCCGACGTGTTGATGAAACGCCAAGGCACATAGCCCGCACGCAAAGATTGCAGCGTCCAGCTTAATAACACAATAGCGATACCAAAGGGGATGATGGACGGAGCGTTTGAGCTAATCAAACACTCACCCCCAGTCAACTGATCTGGGTTTAATCCATCATCATTCTTTAGCTCACTCCACCACCCCAGTTCAGACATGGCCATATGCAAATCAGTCTGACCCTGTGCCTCATGGGAACAGTCCAGCCCGAACTGCCAAGCCATGTCTTCCCTGGACCGGAAACAAGCATCCTGGGACCGGTTTATGGCTATTCAGCCGTCATCAGCCAGGCTAACTTGAATCCAGTGGCAAAGTGAGCAAGGGACCCACGTCTGGGCATACCCTGCCAACTTAGGGCGAACAAAGCGATACCAAAGGGGATGATGGATGGAGCGTTTGAGCTAATCAAACACTCACCCCCAGTCAACTGATCTGGGTTTAATCCATCATCATTCTGTAGCTCACTCCACCACCCCAGTTCAGACATGGCCATATGCAAATAAGTCTGACCCTGTGCCTCATGGGAACAGTCCAGCCCGAACTACCAAACCAAGCCATGTCTTCCCTGGACTAGAAACAAGCATTCTGGGACCGGTTTCTGGCTATTCAGCCGTCATCAGCCAGGCTAACTTGAATCCAGTGGCAAAGTGAGCAAGGGACCCACGTCTGGGCGGTGGACAGTCAAAATATCGATTTTTAAATATCGAAGCACAGTTATATCGAGTTTTAAATATCGTAGGGACAAAATATCGAAGTCAAGAATATCTACAGCCAGAATATCGAAGTTAAGGTAAGAAATATCGATGTTGCAAATATCGATGTTAGTAATATCGATAGTTAAATTATCGATGTTAATAATATCGATATTTATATGAGTGTTATGTATTTTAGTATGTATTTAATATGTATGTGTTCTATATTTTTTGTTAAGTATTGTACTGTTTTTTAAATATATGTATACATTTTTTAGAAATTAGTAATTTTTTTAAAAGTAAATTTTGCGTTTTAGTACCGTAGCGGGTTGTGGGATTATAGGGGAATAGGGTGGGAAGTAATTTAATTATAGTAAATTAAATAATAATTTTTAGGAATTATTAATTGATTTTAATTAAATTTTGTGTTTTATTTCTGTAGCGGGTTGTGGATTTATAGGGAATAGGGTGGGAAGTAATTTAATTTTA
This sequence comes from Calotriton arnoldi, assembly GCA_963921515.1. Lineage (NCBI taxonomy): Eukaryota > Metazoa > Chordata > Amphibia > Caudata > Salamandridae > Calotriton > Calotriton arnoldi. The sequence goes on along the minus strand of CAWUFW010022375.1, from coordinate 10,418 downwards.
ATTAAGTAATTATTAATTATTAATTATTGTTATTAATACTTAATTAATTGTTAATTAGTTATTAACTGGTAATTATTATTAATTGATAATTATTTTATTTGCATTAATTTATTATTGGAGTGGGTTGTGTGTTTTTAGGGGAATAGGGTGGTAAGTAATGTATTTGTAATTAAGTAATTAATTAAGAAAAATTGAGTATTGATAATTAATTTTTTGTTAATTAATTTTTAATTGGTTAATATTTTTATTAAATATTATTTATTGGTATTGATAATTTTTTGTTAATTAATTATTAATTGGCTCTTAATTTTTATTAAATATTATTTATTGGTATTGCTAATTATTTTTTGTTAATTAATTATTAATTGCTTATTAATTTGTATTACATATTATTTATTGTTATTGACATTTTTTAAAATGTAATTATTAATTACAAATTAATTTGTATTAATTGATTAATTGAAAATTAATTTAATTGTGTGAAATTGTATGTGGAGTGTGTTGTGTGTTTATTGGGGAATAGGGTGGGAAGTATTTAATATTATTAAAGTAATTATTATTTTTATATATTTGTAGTTTTTTTTTTCTAAATTTATTAATAAATCATTATTTAATTACAATATTTATTTCATTTATATGTATGTTATTTTTAACATCTACGTTGTCCAACACTTTCCCTACTGTTGCACTCTCTGGAGTGGGAATAGTAATTTTTACCCCTACGCTATCCAACGCTTTCCCTACTGTTGCACTCTCTGGAGTGGGAATAGTAATTTTTAACCCTACGCTATCCAGCGCTTTCCTACTGTTGCACTTACTGAAGTGGGAATAGTAATTTTTACCCCTACGCTATCCAACCCTTTCCCTACTGTTGCACTCACTGGAGTGGGAATAGTAATTTTTACCCCTACGCTATCCAGCGCTTTCCCTACTGTTGCACTCTCTGTAGTGGGAATAGTAATTTTTACCCCTACGCTATCCAGCGCTTTCCCTACTGTTGCACTCTCTGGAGTGGGAATAGTAATTTTTACCCCTACGCTATCCAACCCTTTCCCTACTGTTGCACTCACTGGAGTGGGAATAGTAATTTTTACCCCTACGCTATCCAGCGCTTTCCCTACTGTTGCACTCTCTGGAGTGGGAATAGTAATTTTTACCCCTACGCTATCCAACGCTTTCTCTACTGTTGCACTATGTGGAGTAAGTATATATATATTAATTTATATGTATATGTTTAATTTATTTTAACATTTAATGTATTAGTTATTATTTTTAAATATCTTTTAATATTTTTAACTATATTTCTTTTAATTATATGTATTATTTACTTAATTTTACATTATTATTAAAACATTTAAAAAAATGATATTTTTAACTTCGATATTTTTGACAACTATATATTTGTTTCGATATTTTTGTACTTACCTTTATGTAGATTGGACTTCGATATTTTTGACTTCTATATTTCTGTGTCGATATTTTTGCAGGTCGATTTTCTGTCCTTCGATATTCTGTCATACATTCCGTCTGGGCATACCCTGCCAACTTAGGGCGAACAAAGCGATACCAAAGGGGATGATGGACGGAGCGTTTGAGCTAATCAAACACTCACCCCCAGTCAACTGATCTGGGTTTAATCCATCATCATTCTTTAGCTCACTCCACCACCCCAGTTCAGACATGACCATATGCAAATAAGTCTGACCCTGTGCCTCATGGGAACAGTCCAGCCCGAACTGCCAAGCCATGTCTTCCCTGGACCGGAAACAAGCATCCTGGGACCAGTTTCTGGCTATTCAGCCGTCATCAGCCAGGCTAACTTGAATCCAGTGGCAAAGTGAGCAAGGGACCCACGTCTGGGCATACCCTGCCAACTTAGGGCGAACAAAGCGATACCAAAGGGGATGATGGACGGAGCGTTTGAGCTAATCAAACACTCACCCCCAGTCAACTGATCTGGGTTTAATCCATCATCATTCTTTAGCTCACTCCACCACCCCAGTTCAGACATGGCCATATGCAAATCAGTCTGACCCTGTGCCTCATGGGAACAGTTCAGCCCGAACTGCCAAGCCATGTCTTCCCTGGACCGGAAACAAGCATCCTGGGACCAGTTTCTGGTTATTCAGCCGTCATCAGCCAGGCTAACTTGAATCCAGTGGCAAAGTGAGCAAGGGACCCACGTCTGGGCGGTGGACAGTCAAAATATCGATTTTTAAATATCGAAGCACAGTTATATCGAGTTTTAAATATCGTAGGGACAAAATATCGAAGTCAAGAATATCTACAGCCAGAATATCGAAGTTAAGGTAAGAAATATCGATGTTGCAAATATCGATGTTAGTAATATCGATAGTTAAATTATCGATGTTAATAATATCGATATTTATATGAGTGTTATGTATTTTAGTATGTATTTAATATGTATGTGTTCTATATTTTTGTTAAGTATTGTACTGTTTTTTAAATATATGTATACATTTTTTAGAAATTAGTAATTTTTTAAAAGTAAATTTTGCGTTTTAGTACCGTAGCGGGTTGTGGGATTATAGGGGAATAGGGTGGGAAGTAATTTAATTATAGTAAATTAAATAATAATTTTTAGGAATTATTAATTGATTTTAATTAAATTTTGTGTTTTATTTCTGTAGCGGGTTGTGGATTTATAGGGGAATAGGGTGGGAAGTAATTTAATTTTAATTAAGTAATTATTAATTATTAATTATTGTTATTAATACTTAATTAATTGTTAATTAGTTATTAACTGGTAATTATTATTAATTGATAATTATTTTATTTGCATTAATTTATTATTGGAGTGGGTTGTGTGTTTTTAGGGAATAGGGTGGTAAGTAATGTATTTGTAATTAAGTAATTAATTAAGAAAAATTGAGTATTGATAATTAATTTTTTTGTTAATTAATTTTTAATTGGTTAATATTTTTTATTAAATATTATTTATTGGTATTGATAATTTTTTTGTTAATTAATTATTAATTGGCTCTTAATTTTTATTAAATATTATTTATTGGTATTGCTAATTATTTTTTTTGTTAATTAATTATTAATTGCTTATTAATTTGTATTACATATTATTTATTGTTATTGACATTTTTTAAAATGTAATTATTAATTGCAAATTAATTTGTATTAATTGATTAATTGAAAATTAATTTAATTGTGTGAAATTGTATGTGGAGTGTGTTGTGTGTTTATTGGGGAATAGGGTGGGAAGTATTTAATATTATTAAAGTAATTATTATTTTTTATATATTTGTAGTTTTTTTTTTTTTATAAATTTATTAAAAAATCATTATTTAATTACAATAATTATTTCATTTATATGTATGTTATTTTTAACATCTACGTTGTCCAACACTTTCCCTACTGTTGCACTCTCTGGAGTGGGAATAGTAATTTTTACCCCTACGCTATCCAACGCTTTCCCTACTGTTGCACTCTCTGGAGTGGGAATAGTAATTTTTAACCCTACGCTATCCAGCGCTTTCCCTACTGTTGCACTTACTGAAGTGGGAATAGTAATTTTTACCCCTACGCTATCCAACCCTTTCCCTACTGTTGCACTCACTGGAGTGGGAATAGTAATTTTTACCCCTACGCTATCCAGCGCTTTCCCTACTGTTGCACTCTCTGTAGTGGGAATAGTAATTTTTACCCCTACGCTATCCAGCGCTTTCCCTACTGTTGCACTCTCTGGAGTGGGAATAGTAATTTTTACCCCTACGCTATCCAACCCTTTCCCTACTGTTGCACTCACTGGAGTGGGAATAGTAATTTTACCCCTACGCTATCCAGCGCTTTCCCTACTGTTGCACTCTCTGGAGTGGGAATAGTAATTTTTACCCCTACGCTATCCAACGCTTTCTCTACTGTTGCACTATGTGGAGTAAGTATATATATATTAATTTATATGTATATGTTTAATTTATTTTAACATTTAATGTATTAGTTATTATTTTTAAATATCTTTTAATATTTTTAACTATATTTCTTTTAATTATATGTATTATTTACTTAATTTTACATTATTATTAAAACATTTAAAAAAATGATATTTTTAACTTCGATATTTTTGACAACTATATATTTGTTTCGATATTTTTGTACTTACCTTTATGTAGATTGGACTTCGATATTTTTGACTTCTATATTTCTGTGTCGATATTTTTGCAGGTCGATTTTCTGTCCTTCGATATTCTGTCATACATTCCGTCTGGGCATACCCTGCCAACTTAGGGCGAACAAAGCGATACCAAAGGGGATGATGGACGGAGCGTTTGAGCTAATCAAACACTCACCCCCAGTCAACTGATCTGGGTTTAATCCATCATCATTCTTTAGCTCACTCCACCACCCCAGTTCAGACATGACCATATGCAAATAAGTCTGACCCTGTGCCTCATGGGAACAGTCCAGCCCGAACTGCCAAGCCATGTCTTCCCTGGACCGGAAACAAGCATCCTGGGACCAGTTTCTGGCTATTCAGCCGTCATCAGCCAGGCTAACTTGAATCCAGTGGCAAAGTGAGCAAGGGACCCACGTCTGGGCATACCCTGCCAACTTAGGGCGAACAAAGCGATACCAAAGGGGATGATGGACGGAGCGTTTGAGCTAATCAAACACTCACCCCCAGTCAACTGATCTGGGTTTAATCCATCATCATTCTTTAGCTCACTCCACCACCCCAGTTCAGACATGGCCATATGCAAATCAGTCTGACCCTGTGCCTCATGGGAACAGTTCAGCCCGAACTGCCAAGCCATGTCTTCCCTGGACCGGAAACAAGCATCCTGGGACCAGTTTCTGGTTATTCAGCCGTCATCAGCCAGGCTAACTTGAATCCAGTGGCAAAGTGAGCAAGGGACCCACGTCTGGGCATACCCTGCCAACTTAGGGCGAACAAAGTGATACCAAAGGGGATGATGGACGGAGCGTTTGAGCTAATCAAACACTCACCCCCAGTCAACTGATCTGGGTTTAATCCATCATCATTCTTTAGCTCACTCCACCACCCCAGTTCAGACATGGCCATATGCAAATCAGTCTGACCCTGTGCCTCATGGGAACAGTCCAGCCCGAACTGCCAAGCCATGTCTTCCCTGGACCGGAAACAAGCATCCTGGCACCGGTTCCTGGCTATTCAGCCGTCATCAGCCAGGCTAACTTGAATCCAGTGGCAAAGTGAGCAAGGGACCCACGTCTGGGCATACCCTGCCAACTTAGGGCGAATAAAGCGATACCAAAGGGGATGATGGATGGAGCGTGTGAGCTAATTAAACACTCACCCCCAGTCAACTGATCTGGGTTTAATTCATCATCATTCTTTAGCTCACTCCACCACCCCAGTTCAGACATGGTCATATGCAAATCAGTCTGACCCTGTGCCTCATGGGAACAGTCCAGCCCGAACTGCCAAGCCATGTCTTCCCTGGACCGGAAACAAGCATCCTGGGACCGGTTTCTGGCTATTCAGCCGTCATCAGCCAAGCTAACTTGAATCCAGTGGCAAAGTGAGCAAGGGGCCCACGTCTGTGCATACCCTGCCAACTTAGGGCGAACAAAGCGATACCAAAGGGGATGATGGACAGAGCGTTTGAGCTAATCAAACACTCACCCCCAGTCAACTGATCTTGGTTTAATCCATCATCATTCTTTAGCTCACTCCACCACCCCAGTTCAGACATGGCCATATGCAAATCAGTCTGATCCTGTGCCTCATGGGAACAGTCCAGCCCGAACTGCCAAGCCATGTCTTCCCTGGACCGGAAACAAGCATCCTGGGACCGGTTTCTGGCTATTCAGCCGTCATCAGCCAGGCTAACTTGAATCCAGTGGCAAAGTGAGCAAGGGACCCACGTCTGGGCATACCCTGCCAACTTAGAGCGAACAAAGCGATACCAAAGGGGATGATGGATGGAGCGTGTGAGCTAATCAAACACTCACCCCCAGTCAACTGATCTTGGTTTAATCCATCATCATTCTTTAGCTCACTCCACCACCCCAGTTCAGACATGGTCATATGCAAATCAGTCTGACCCTGTGCCTCATGGGAACAGTCCAGCCCGAACTGCCAAGCCATGTCTTCCCTGGACCGGAAACAAGCATCCTGGGACCGGTTTCTGGCTATTCAGCCGTCATCAGCCAGGCTAACTTGAATCCAGTGGCAAAGTGAGCAAGGGACCCACGTCTGGGCATACCCTGCCAACTTAGGGCGAACAAAGCGATACCAAAGGGGATGATGGACGGAGCATTTGAGCTAATCAAACACTCACCCCCAGTCAACTGATCTGGGTTTAATCCATCATCATGCTTTAGCTCACTCCACCACCCCAGTTCAGACATGGCCAAATGCAAATCAGTCTGACCCTGTGCCTCATGGGAACAGTCCAGCCCGAACTGCCAAGCCATGTCTTCCCTGGACCGGAAACAAGCATCCTGGGACCGGTTTCTGGCTATTCAGCCATCATCAGCCAGGCTAACTTGAATCCAGTGGCAAAGTGAGCAAGGGTCCCACGTCTGGGCATACCCTGCCAACATAGGGCGAACAAAGCGATACCAAAGGGGATGATGGAAGGAGCGTTTGAGCTACTCAAACACTCACCCCCAGTCAACTGATCTGGGTTTAATCCATCATCATTCTTTAGCTCACTCCACCACCCCAGTTCAGACATGGCCATATGCAAATCAGTCTGACCCTGTGCCTCATGGGAACGTAATTGAGACTGGCCTTGCTGTAAGATCACCAAATCTTGTTCTAGTATGTCGATAGCAGAGGATACAATGCCATCCAATGAATATATTCTGGAGGACAAAGTTGTTAACCCATTGTCGACCACAGTGAGTGTTTTCTCTAAATTAATACGATCAAGTTCACGTATTCGTTCTGCAGCCTCCATCTGTGACACTTTCCATGCTTCATTATAGGAAGCATAAATGCCGGCATATATGAAACGTTTTTGACGCGGTTTTCTTGGTCCAAGCAAGAATTCCCTAAGGTCTGCGTCCTCTTTAAGTAAGGATAAGTGTTGTTTCACATCCTTTAGTGTAGATTTCTGCAGCCAATCGAGGCATAATTTGGCTACACTGTATGTTGTTACTGCCCCCGGATGCTGTCTTTGGACGTATCTTGGGTCTGGCCTATGAATAGTAAATCCCTGAGTTTTATTCAGGAATCTTTCCTGACAGTTGTTCGTGTCTGTGGGCCAGATCAACCATTTTCTCCAATCAGGATTAGATCTGTTGAGTTGTAGTATTTGGTCAACTGTAACCGCTGCCTGTGTATTGTTATCACTTGCAGGTGTTGGTACAGAAAGGTGTTTTCATCTCTTTGATCTTGGCTAGTCCAAGACAAGATGTTTGTTGGACAGTTTCATTCAAAAACATTATTTGTTCAGGGATGATACAGGCTCTAAATAAAGCTTCTATCCCCTGCACTTGCCAATTTTTTGTACCCCAGACAGTTTTGTGTCTATTGTGTCTTTCCATAAGTCGAAACCCTGTCTAGACAGTTGGGCAATAAATGTTGCAGAGTAAATCTGTTTTGTTTTAGTTAACATAATTTTCAGTCCTGTTTTGTTTACATTTTTATAGTAAAATGTCTCTGGATCAGATGTATTGTAACCTGAAAAATATGGAAACTTGTTAGCAAATGTTTTTGAACTACCTTTTGGTGGTGTAGGACAATGCTCCCATTGGTTAAACATAAACACATTTCTAGGGTTTGCAGATTTATGCAAATAATGATGACCATAGTGGTTATAGCAATACAGCTGCTCATAGTCTGATGAACCCTCTAAATATTCATTTTTAGAAAATGCAGCAGATTTTTCTAGGTCAAACATTATGGGGCCGATTCCGATCTCGGTCGGAGGCGCACCCAATACTATTCGGTCGGGAAAAAAGCCATGCGAAAGCCAGTTTCCCGACCGATCCGTACAGCACACCGAACGAGCAAGTACGATGCGCACAACAGCAAAAATTCCGGCCGAGCCGTACTCACCCAAACCAGGTCCTGTTCTCCGACCGAGGCGAATCCGGAAACGCCGAATCGAGTCGCACGGAAGGGAAAATGCAGCCCCGTCCGGCCGGACAAGTACGATGCGCTTTCCGTACGCGCCCGAACCCGTCGCTACGCACGGCACGTCAAAGCATCCGGAGAGGCGCACATAAGCTCCGAATCGCGCCACAACACGATCCACGGCTACGAGGCAGAACACAGCACCGACGAGGACGACGCGAAGCGGCGAGGACGAAGCGAAGCGACGAGGGCCGAAGCCAAGCGGCGAGGGCGACGCGAAGCAACGAGAAGGACGAACGACACGAACCAACCATGAATCCCTTCGTCCCGATCATACCAATATTCTACATCTACTACCGGAACAGGCACGGACGCGTACGGCGCAGAAGGTAAGTCAGACACCAACCACAAAACACATACAACACGTACACGACACATCACACACATACACTGGGAATCTGAATATACTTACACCAGCAACAGCAGCACCATAGGGGCGGGATGCCCATCACCAATGCCACATATGCACACAGGGGCCTGAATGCGCGCCACCACCCCAACCCAGGGGGCTGGATGCCTACCACTACTACCACCCTTAGCCAGGGTGGCAGGATGCCTACCACTACTACCACCCTCACCCACGGGGGGCAGGATGCCTACCACTACTACCACCCTTAGCCAGGGGGCAGGATGCCCACCACTACTACCACCCTCACCCAGGGGGCAGGATGCCCACCACTACTACCACCCTTAGCCAGGGGGCAGGAAGCCTACCACTACTACCACCCTTAGCCAGGGGGGCAGGATGCCTACCACTACTACCACCCTCACCCACGGGGGCAGGATGCCTACCACTACTACCACCCTTAGCCAGGGGGCAGGATGCCTACCACTACTACCACCCTTAGCCAGGGTGGCAGGATGCCTACCACTACTGCCACCCTTAGCCAGGGGGCAGGAAGCCTACCACTACTACCACCCTTAGCCAGGGGGCAGGATGCCTACCACTACTACCACCCTTAGCCAGGGGGCAGGATGCCCACCACTACTACCACCCTTAGCCAGGGGGGCAGGATGCCCACCACTACTACCACCCTCACCCAGGGGGGCAGGATGCCCACCACTACTACCACCCTTAGCCAGGGGGCAGGATGCCCACCACTACTACCACCCTTAGCCAGGGGGCAGGAAGCCTACCACTACTACCACCCTTAGCCAGGGGGCAGGATGCCCACCACTACTACCACCCTCACCCAGGGGGGCAGGATGCCTACCACTACTACCACCCTTAGCCAGGGGGCAGGATGCCCACCACTGCACCACCCTCACCCAGGGGGGCAGGATGCCCACCACTGCTACCACCCTCACCCAGGGGGCAGGATGCCCACCACTACTACCACCCTTAGCCAGGGGGGCAGGATGCCCACCACTGCTACCACCCTCACCCAGGGAGGCAGGATGCCCACCACTGCTACCACCCTCACCCAGGGGGGCAGGATGTCTACCACTACTACCACCCTTAGCCAGGGTGGCAGGATGCCTACCACTACTACCACCCTTAGCCAGGGGGGCAGGATGCCCACCACTGCTACCACCCTCACCCAGGGGGCAGGATGCCCACCACTACTACCACCCTTAGCCAGGGGGCTGGATGCCTACCACTACTACCACCCTTAGCCAGGGGGCAGGATGCCTACCACTACTACCACCCTTAGCCAGGGGGCAGGATGCCTACCACTACTACCACCCTTAGCCAGGGGTGGCAGGATGCCTACCACTACTGCCACCCTTAGCCAGGGGGCAGGATGCCCACCACTACTACCACCCTTAGCCAGGGGGGCAGGATGCCCACCACTACTACCACCCTCACCCAGGGGGCAGGATGCCCACCACTACTACCACCCTCACCCAGGGGGGCAGGATGCCCACCACTACTACCACCCTCACCCAGGGGGGCAGGATGCCACCACTACTGCCACCCTTAGCCAGGGGGCAGGATGCCCACCACTACTACCACCCTCACCCAGGGGGGCAGGATGCCCACCACTGCTACCACCCTTAGCCAGGGGGCAGGATGCCCACCACTACTACCACCCTTGGCCAGGGGGCAGGAAGCCTACCACTACTACCACCCTCACCCACGGGGGCAGGATGCCTACCACTACTACCACCCTTAGCCAGGGGGGCAGGATGCCCACAACTACTACCACCCTCACCCAGGGGGGCAGGATGCCCACCACTACTACCACCCTCACCCAGGGGGGCAGGATGCCTACCACTACTACCACCCTTAGCCAGGGGGCAGGATGCCTACCACTACTACCACCCTTAGCCAGGGGGCAGGATGCCTACCACTGCTACCACCCTTAGCCAGGGTGGC